>BQNB010011504.1:0-81259 GCA_026074375.1 Tanacetum coccineum
GGATGAAGTGATGTTTCCCTTAATCCTTTCAGGAAAACCTTTGATGAACTTCTTAATTTTCTTATTCTCAGTCGGCACTAAATCCGGACACATCAAGGATAGTTCGTGGAACCGGTTGATGTAGGCCTCAATGTCATCACCTTTCAAAGTCAGATTCCACAATTCTTGCTCCATTTTGCTAATCTCAGTCTCAGGACAGTACTCAGTAGTCAACATGCTTTTAAATTCACTCCATGGAATCTTGTTCGCATTCTCGAGACCCAAAGTACGAATGTTCCCATTCCACCAAGTGAGGGCACGACCCTCGAATGTGCTGGCTGCATACACCACTTTATCCTGTTCAGCACACTTGCAAGTCCCAAACACTTGCTCCATCTTTTCCATCCATCGAGTTAACCCCACCACACCCTCCGTACCGTTAAAAGAGTGTGGTTTACCACTCATAAATGTCTTATGCGAGCAACCACCAGTACAAGATGATCCTTCAGAGTTTGACGAGGGAACTCGTTTCTTCTCATGATCCTCGATTGCCTGAGCCACACGATCGGCAATAATCCTTTCCATAGCAGCACGGCGCGATCCGCGCGGCCTTAAAGCTCCATGACGTCTCAAAGGAGGCATAATTCTGTCAACAACACAAATACAAAATTCGGTGAGAACTTGTAGGAGTATGTTAAATCAAAATTTGCAAGATTAGAGGGATGAGATTCAACATGACAAATTAATTACAGATTAATAATTAACATGGTATGCACTTCTCATGAAGAATAAACATGACATCGAAATTTAATTTCAACAAGCATGTGTTGGAACGAGAAAAAAAGAAAAAAAAAAGATTGGAACAGCAACAATGATAACAAAGAGCTACCTTCCAAAGCCATAGGTTTTCATACAGTTCTGAGATACAATAGCTTTCAATAGAAGGGTGTTTACAAAAGAGAGCCAAAACTACACCCATAATCAACATAATAACATGAACCATCATCGGTGGTTAAATAGAGCGTACAAAAGATAACAGTCTGAAAGTACGATAACATAAAAGGAAACATAGGGAATAACTACTAAGGATCATTGGAAGGGTCTTGCAATCCAGGTGGCGGAGTAGTCCCATAAGTCTTCAGCACATCAATAGCATCATTCGAGCGCTCATCCATATCGTACCAACCCAACCTATCTGCCATCATCACATGCACATTAGCCAACGTCATTTCCAACCGCTCTTTATCCCTAGCCATCATCTCATACTTATAATCCATCAACTCCCACTTCCCCTTCATCTCTTCCATGCACTCTTTCATTCTTTCCAACTCTGTTACGCACTTTTTCATCTCAACCTTTTCTTCTTCCTTTTTCTCAACCTTATCTTCCACTTCACACAACTTCTTCTCTAGCTTACAAGTATACAACCATTCATTTTTAAAATCCTTATCCCATGAATCCATATGTTTCCCAAGTTTTTTCATTTCTGTTTTTAAGACCTTTGCTTCCTTCTCTTTGATCCTGGACTCCCTCAACAAATAGCGTACATTACGAGACAACTCCTCGACTTGAGAGACGGGTTCATCGACACTTGTAATGATCATAGGAGCAGAAACTGTAGCATGTGCATTAGAAGTACTACCTATCTCATACGTGCTCTTTGGAGGAGACACGTCCTGAGCCTCATCGGAATTAGCAAAGTCATTATCCTCGGATTCGGAGGACTGCTCTGGAGATGAATGTGGTACAGCGGTAGGGTTTCTGGGAGGGGTGACTGGATGAGGTATTTCATCTACTTGCTCAACTGCTTCCACATCGTCCCATTCTTCGGGATCTTCTTCAGGATCCTCTTCTTCCTCTTCGATAATGTCCATGTCATCCCATTCTTCCATCTCCTCCTCAGGGTCTTCCTGAGGGTCTTCCTCGAACTCTTCTTCGTTTTCGGGAAAGTTGAAGACGTGATTCGGCGATTGGTGGGTGGAGAATGCCATCACATAAGGAAAGAGGTATATATATATATATATAGTAAGCAACGATGATTTAGGATCGAAATAATATATAAATCTACAAATGATCATTAAAAATATCATGATATCGAGAAGCAATGATTCAATATTTCCTACTTTAATTAAACATGAGAAATGAACGTACTACAACGATAAGGTAATATTTTAACCGAATTCCAAGTAACACACATTTAAATATCAATCATTAAATAACAAGTAAGAGCTTTAAGTACCTCGGAGAGATATCGAATAGCGATGGCATCTTTGTTATTTTTTTACCAACGAAAATGTAGACTATTTGACTTTTGGTTATAGACTAAGTTTGAAATGACCTATATTCCCTAAACCTAGGCTCTGGTACCCAATCCTGTAGCACCCCCAAAATGCGGAATATATCGGGTCCATGGGTCAAAGAGGGGTACCACGTCTCATACAAGACTCTAGATTACAATCACAACAAAACAATGAAAAGTATCATACTTACACTGCTTACAAAATATCAGAGTTATACCGGAGCCCACAATTTAAAGTACAATACATTACAAATCTAAACACGACTGACAACGACAAAAGTTTTTAAGTCCCATGACTTGACAAACAATCACCATTTTTAAACAACACAAAGAAACGCCCATCCGCTGATAGCCATCGAGCTTCAACCTTCAAATTTGCATTATTACCTGAATTAAATCATAGGAAAAAACGTCAACAAAAGTTGAGTGAATAACATAGGTTTTAATAAATATCATAGGAACAAGGAACACAAGTATATAGTAGGTATCAGGGGAAAAATCAAGTATTAGTGCACTAGAGTACGATGACACCGAAACGTTAACTTTATGAGCCCCTAATGTAAGTATTCTCAACTACCATCAAGTATTTCAAATGTAAATCGCCACACTATTCAACACCTTATCATTGTCGACGGTGATAGTCATCCCGATGATCCCACCCTTAAATTCGCGCTTAACACTAACGGGATTAACAGTTCATGATTTCCGGGGCAAACAACTAGCAGAAAGGGACTTAGGCAATAATAATTTCAGGTAGCATACAGTTTGAAAAAAATCAATGCTTGTGTTCCAATCATGTAATCGTACTCCGCAATTATAAAACAAGTATCAATGGAAAAAGGGGGGTACATATGTACACAAAACCGTTCAGCAAAATAGATAGAATGATACAAAGTTATCTAGAAGATGATCGCCGCACCACAACTCAATACCTAATAGAAAAAACATGTGTGGCCCCCAACCTTTTTAATGACGCCATCAGAAATAACTCCCCACTCATTGATGAAAATATTTATGTAATTATCATGATAAATATGTTGGAGTTTACAACTCTATGTTTATGTCAAAATGAAACTCACATTAAAGAAAATAAAATAAAATATTATTTTCATACATACTTCAAGAAATCTTAGCAAAAATCGTTTTTATTTATAAAAAAAGTTACGATCATGGGTATTGCAAAGGCTTGCAAGATCGCAGCACAATGAAGAAACTAAGACCAACCCTTACTCCTCATCACTTTGGACCCCTACCTCTGTATTAACAAAGGTAATAAAGTCTCAACCCATGATTTATTTACATTACCCAACTTATCGACTCTCTCCATTTTTAAAACCCATTTTCACCCAAAAAGTTATGATTAAAACCAAAATTTCTAGAATACCTTGCCTTATCGAGTCAGAAACTCAAATGTACAAAGCTACAGTGGAAGTTTTTACCATTTGAAACTCTACTCTCTATCTAGTCTCCAAAAATGTCCATTCACGACCTTTTAAACTTTACAATCAACAACGAAATCAAATTTAAGTAACCGACTACAATTTGGACTTTTGAAACGTCAATTGGCATTGTGCCGGCTGTAATCAGAGACTTTTTCACCATAATAGCTTTTAAATGGATCCAAAGAAGGATAGCTAGATTTTAAGCTTAGCCTACTGGAGGAATTAAAAATTAACCCATTGTTCACCTTTTAACTGCAAGACTTGTTATACGTTTTTGGACCATAAAAATAAAATTCCGTTTGAACCCATTTTAGAAAACGCCGCCATTTTCTCATCCGACACTTCCATTGAGCCATCCAACTCACCACATACACTATACATCATTGGGCACTGCTATTTTTAAGGAGAAATGCGGACCTGTAAGAGCATTAAAAAATTTGGCATACCTTCCCTATTCAGCAACTACATTTCCAATGTGTTTTTCTAAGCCTAAATCATTACCAATATCGCTCTAATCAAACACCAAGCCTCTACAAAGCCACAAACCATACCGATGATCATATGACATCAAAAATTTCCAGTAGGTTCATCATAAATTATCAATTTTAATTTACAAAAATTAAGACTCAAATAAACTACAATCGAATAGTAATATGAGCATGAATGAGTAAATAAATCAGAAAGGGTTCTAAAATGTACACAATCAAGAAGCATAATTATAAACCAAGATATAACCTAAACCCATGGGTTTGAGTTTTTGGACCGCGGCTAGAGTCCCAAAACCCAACAAAATATTTTTTATTTTTGTAAAAGTTCAAACTCACACTTTCAATCACCTCCTAGCTTATGATTAACCCCATTAAAGCTTCTTTTATCATCAAAAATCTTCAGAATCCATCAAAATTATAAAGTCTTTTGCATGTGAGATTGATTTATACCATGAATGAGGGTGATGCAAGATTATATGGTGGATTTGTTTATTGATTTGTGAAAGAAAATTAAAGAAAATGGGTGTGTTTGTGATGGGGGGTGGCGTGAGATTGAGAGGGAGAAGAAGCAGGGAGTATTTTTTTTTTGCTTTGAAATTGTGTGAAAATTTTTGGGTGAAAGGATATAAGTAAAATGTAACTAACTTAAGATGGTAAAAAAAAATATAAGATGTATTGTTGTTGATGTATGTTGGACCGGCCCCAAAAGAAGAAAAAAAAAGAAAATATGGCAAAGTTTTATAAAACTTGAATTTACTTAAAGTTTTCATAATTTAATTTAGCTCTAGGCCCGCACATGGAACTTTGGTAAAAAACGTAAATTAATCAAAAAGACGAAACACCACGGAAAATGGAAAATCATGAAAAATGACAATAAACTCTCATTCGGGATAATTTTGTGGACACAGGCTATCCTGATCATAAGAAATGCGGATAAATGAAATAGAAGACGGTGACAAATAGAGAACTAAAATGGACACGATTAGAGATCCATAAGAAGGATAACCGTTGGACAGCATAAAAAATGTCTTCATGGCGAGCTAAAATCGCCTCTTCAATAGTTGACGCGTGAAAGATTTTATTTCTCCAAGCCCAGACATGTCAAATAGCGTAAAAAAGTGAGGAGTTCCTTTAAAAATATCATCAAAAGATGGGTTAAAAGAACCCGAAGCATTCCACCAAATCCAAATCCTTATCCAAATAGACTTGATAATAGGACATGAGAAAAAGCAATGATTGGTGGATTCCATGTGCTTTTCACAAAAAACGCAGCAAGGATTTTCAACATGAATGCCATGACAAACAAGATTAGCTTGAGTGGGGATACGATCTAAGAAAACCCACCAAGCA
Organism: Tanacetum coccineum; assembly: GCA_026074375.1. NCBI lineage: Eukaryota > Viridiplantae > Streptophyta > Magnoliopsida > Asterales > Asteraceae > Tanacetum > Tanacetum coccineum. The sequence continues at coordinate 5,559 of BQNB010011504.1, forward strand.
CAAATATTTATTTTACTAGGGGCCCATGAGTTCCAAGAAAACAATTGGTCCATTTCACTAATATTTGAAACAAGTAACTTCTTTTGGATATCAAGTGAAAGAGATTTTACAGTAAAATTACCCGAGCTTTCCAGGGACCAAACCCATTTGTCATCATGAGAGGGATCTAAAACGAGACCATTTAAAAGGTTTGTAAGGGAAGAAACATCTCCCTCTGATCTACCGCGGGGTTGTCGCCGCCATGCCCACACAGGCTCCCAAACACCATCCACAAAAGACCATTTATTCGATATCAGACAATTTTTGTATGTTTCTAGGGCAAAAAGGTAAGGAAAATGATATCTTAAAGGACCGCACTTGCTAATCCAGTTATCGCACCAGAAAGATGTATTCTTTCCATTATTAACTTTTCTAGCCATCAGGTTATTAAACGAGTTATCAAGATGGTCAAAACCCAAGCAACGATCGACAATATTAGAAGTGACCAACACTTTTCGTATTCCTAACAATATCCCCCTAAGGGAGGTCACTCCAATTTACAAAAATTAGAACCTAGCACACTATGCTTTGACTTTAGTCTTGAGCTCGTAGTCTTTAACTTTAATCTTTAACTTGTGATTTGATGTAGTGATCTTCGACTTTAGGCTTTGGCTTGTATCTTTGACTTGACATGAATGTGATCTTGAACTCCTTAAGATCATCAACCAAGCATAATCTCTAATCATCCATCATATTATGAACTTTTCCTTCTGTGATCTTGTAACTTCTGACCAACATGCTCATATTGTTTCTTGATGTTGAAGCTTGTGAACCATCTTTCTTGATATTCTTTTAACTTTAACCTTTGTCACTTTATGGAGACGTAAGTATCAACTTAATACTTCGCGCTTCAAGAAAGATGTATTTATCAAAGTAGCGAAAGTCTGAAACATGCACTTGAGCTTTCATGAATGTCTTTATATATTCGATCGAGTATGACATAGTGGTATTGGCTTCGACTTGTCATCGGAAACAGCTCCATCATCAGGAAACCAGCATAATAGTTAGTGATAAACAACATATATGACGCAAGTGCTTTGTCACTTCGTCGAATACTTTGTAGCATCCACGTTCCTCGTTTCTCATATAATTTGCGTGTGATTCAGGTAGAATTTTCGAAGAATCCTCCTTGAAAGGGTTTAACACTGCCTACTGTTCTCATTACCGAAGCATCTCAAAGCAACAACACGTAACAGTAACAGTAAGTTTACTATCTTCTTGATAAACGTCAATTCTGTTAAGCTTTCCTATGACCAATACCCTTGTGAGGCTTCCATGGACATAAGATTGAAAAAATAATTTAAAAATCAGTCATGTGTCAAATTGCATACTGTTTTTATGACTCACAACATTTTATCTTTTTCCCAAAATTCACCAATTCATAACTGGTACCAATCGATATCTATAATCACAACTTATCCCGTAAATATCACATTCCCTACCAAGAGCTTGTTTGGTGTTGGCTCATAGCAGGATTTTCATCTTCACGGAATACTTAAGTATCACTGGATGTTCTGGCAAAATCGATAATGCTAGACTCTAAATATATTCTTGTTTTTCACATTGTGTGAATTTAGCAACATAATTTTGACAGTTTCCTAATAATTTTATGGATGACTCTTTCTCTCTAGAACTCAATAGTAACTTTGTTTAGTATCAGACTTGAGCAGCCTGCCACCTTTCAATACCAACTAACTCGGAGTATAAAGTTGATAGAAATTTGTGAATCCCGAGAAATGAAACAAAAATCTTTAAATTCTGAGTGCTAAGGTTGTGTTATTGCCATCACTGGTCCTATGATGTCATCGTTAATGTCAGCAATCTCCTTTGTGATTCTTAACAGCAATTATTGACTGGTTTTTTGCCTAAGGTGTAAGGAGGGCTTTTTTCTTTTCACCATTATCTTAATCTTTCTTTTTAATTCTTCAACCCCTTCACACTTACTCAGAATTCATAACTATACTTTTGGTTTGTTCTAGAACTAGCTCCATCATAGTCTGGCACTTTTTCCCTTAATCTCTCACTTTCACACCATTTTTCCATACCTAAAGGACTTCTAAACTATCTAGTAGAATATCCCTGGAAGATCCCCTTCCGTTCTGAGCTGATCAACCCCCCTTATAACTTCAATACATAAATTAAATGGTTGCGTCTTGGTGACTTCCACGATTTCTCCAAGCACCGTAACCAGTTGCTCCCTCTCAGGTATCACTAAGACTCAGGATCGTAGTGTAATTCGTAGGAAGATTTTGTAGCACGACTATATGGGGATAGCAACACTGAGTGAGAACTTAAAAATTCAATATTTAGCCATATATTTTAATCACATTTTCTCCTCTTATCAAAAATATTAAATCTCTTGATATTTTGGATATCAATTGATTCAAATATAACTACTTTTGGGGAAAGAATGTCCAATTATTAACAAGCCAGATTAGAAACATATTAATGCTCCCCCTTAATTTTTGAGGGTATTATATGGTGTTTGAGTATGTTAATTTGAAATTTTTTGAATTTACTAAGAAATTCTTGAAAATTCATACTCAAACACTATATATGCCTAATTTTTAAGTCTACACTACACATTTATATATTCACAAGATTATTATGTACGAGGTTTGACCTGAATGATGAGAACATCATATGATAGAATCATATGGTTCTTTGTAGCAGCCGTAGGTCTTCCCCGTAGTCTCTCTTAAGAAGTTGTCTTAGCTTCCCCCTAAATCAGCAATCCTTTCTTGAGTAGATTCAAAACTTTCTTGCAAGCCGCCTCAAGCAGTCTTGATGTAAAAAGCCCAAATATCTAAAGTACACAATTAATTCAAAACCGTAACACCAAAGTCAATTAAGTCTCGGATGTCCGTATTTCTCCTTACACGATAGTGATGATATAAATTGAAACACCAAAGTCAACTAAGTCCCAGATGTCACAATTATTCCCTCTAAGTAGTCGAAATGATAACACCTAAGTCAACTAAGTCCCAAATGTACTCATTTATTTCTGCAGAATACTGACTATCTTAAGGAATCATCATACTTATCAAACATATGTGTACCTCTTTTGTCAACTAATTCTACTCTCTTTAAAAAAATAAGCATCATGATTAACCGTTTGAGGAAGAATTTCTTGAATCAGTAACCAATCTTCTCACGCTTAAAATAAATCTTCTTACAACACTTTCCCCTAGTATCTTAAATGATGCATACTTGAAATCGCAAGATATCTCCTCCCCCATGTAGTTGAAATAGTGCACCCGAAAGTAACATGTTAAACACTGATTTTCTCTGCGGTTATGACATTTGTCTTCCTAGAATGGCCTAAAATGAAAGAAGGCTATGGACTCTATCACGTGTACTTGTTGAACGTTCTAGTGTATCTACTCCTTCCCCCTTGCTGGTTTTGATACCTCAGAATCAGCAAAAGCTTGTACGCACATATACTTGAGATCGTGTTTGAAGAATTAATAAGCTTAAATCTATTCTGTGAGAATTAACTTCAAGGCATTTAAAACTATGAAAGTATTTCCAAGCATTCCTAAGTCTTTTACAAACTATGAGGTGTTAGCAATATTGATCGTCTGTAGTTTAAAGCCTGAATTCACTAAGTCTCAAAGTGCAAATAAGTCCTTAAAGTTTGAAACAAATGACATCTAAAGCCTTTGTAGTTAATATAAATTAACTCCCCTTTAAATTGTTATCCGTCATTATCAAAAACTTTATCCGTTTATTCTGTGACTTATTTTGAAAGACCGTTTTAAAAGATTATTTGATGACGCTTTCTCCCCCTCAAATAATGACCCGTTTTCTATTTAAAGAGTTGTTGTCATTGTTTGAGTGGTCAAATTGTCTTTGAAAATCTTTTTGTGATTACTGAAAAACACTGATTCATTATGAAGATAACTTTTTACCAATAAAAATAAGATTTCTTTTATTTTGACAAATAAATGCACTGACACGTACATTTATTGTATATAGGAAGCACGGGTTGTGTTGCAAAGTAAACACAAGCCTTTGCATGGTCATAAAGTAGACCATGCCCGAGAATAAATTCCCGTTATGAGGTCAAGTTTTCATATTGAAATACTTGCCTTTAAGATGATGACCGGGTTGCTATCTGAAATAATAGCAAGCCATTTTTAACATGTTTTGAAAACTTTTAAACTTCTGCTCGAACTTCATTTACAGCCTCGTATCATTATTAAATGACATTTCTAAGACCGTAAATGTTATCGATTTTCAGAAGACATGCCAGTATTACCTCTATTTATATTTTTCTCATTTTTTAATTTTTTATTTGGTTTTAAAGATTTTATATTTTTGTATTTTGTTTTTAAAAAGGTTTACTGAAAAATAAAAAATCTTTTTGGTTTTTCTGGTTTTGGATATATATACATATTATATACAAGATATTTAAATAGGTACCACCACTATTCTTCAGCTTTATCTGCCAATTGTTTCAGGGTCTCCGGCGTAAAACTTCGCATTCCCAGCTTGTTGATAAGAAATTCAATTCTTTCTCTGCCAAGGGCTTTAGTGAAGATGTTCGCTAGCTGATACTCCGTATTGACAAAGTAAAGCTCTACTACTTTGTTTTCAACTTGCTCTTTTATGAAGTGAAATCTGATGTCAATATGTTTTGATCGAGAATGTTGAACATTGTTGCAACATAAGGCAATAACGCTTTTGTTATCACAGTACATTGGAATTTTATTGAATCCAAGGCCATAGTCGGTAAGCTGTGATCTCATCCAAAGGACTTGAGCACAACAGCCAGACAAGGCTATATATTCAGCTTCCGTACTAGATATCACAACGCTTTTCTGCCTTTTTGATGACCAGCTAACAAGCCTTTCTCCCAATAATTGCATACTTCCAGATGTACTTCGTCTAGTATCTTGGCAACCCGCATGATCAGCGTCTGCATAAGCTGTTAGAGCAATAGAAGAATCCTTTGGATACCAGAGTCCCCTATTAACGGTTCCTCTTAGGTATTTAAAGATTCTTTTTACAACATGTAAGTGTTTTTTGGTAGGCTTTGCCTGATACCGGGCACACATGCATACAACAAATGTTAGGTCTGGTCTACTGGCTGTGAGATACATAAGGGTGCCAACCATTCCATGATAGTGTGTAGGGTCAACGGCTTTCCCTTGTGTAACTTCATCCAGTTTGGATTTCTCCACCATGGGAGTATCCACGGGGTCACTAGATTCCATACCATATTTTTCAAAGATTCTAGAGCATATTTAGATTGGTTTATAAAGATGCCTCTAGGACTTTGTGAAATGTGTAGCCCTAGAAAAAAAATGATATTTTTCCCATCATCGACATCTTAAACTTTGAACACATTATTTTTGATAATTGGTCACATAGTTCAGGTGTGGTAGACGCAAAGATTATATCATCAACATAGATTTGTACCAGGAGAATGTCTTTGCCTTGTCTTCTGATGAACAATGTGGGATCCACGGTTCCTTTAGAGAATTCTTGAGAGAGTAGAAACTTTGAAAATAGATCATACCATGCGCGAGAAGCTTGTTTGAACCCATAAAGAGCCTTCTTAAGCTTGTACACTTGATTTGGATTGTCTTGATCCACAAACCCGTCCGGTTGGCTAACATAAACTTCTTCGCGCAAAATGCTGTTTAAGAATGCCGTCTTAACATCTATTTGGTAGACGATCATATTCATGTGAGCAACATATGTGAGGAAAATTTGAATAGCATCAAGTCTAGCCACTGGAGCAAAGGATTCCTTAAAATCAATTCCCTCTTCTTGACGGTAACCACGAGCAACCAAACGAGCCTTGTTCTTTAGAATTCCTCCTAATTCATCAAGTTTTACCTTGTAGATCCATTTTAAAATAATAACCATCACTTTATCTGGACGAGGAACGAGTTCCCAGACTTCAAGACGTTCAAATTCATTAAGCTCCTCTTGCATTGCTTCAATTCAACATGCTTGAGTTAATGCGTCTTTATAGTTCTTTGGTTCAACTGATGTGAGAAAGGCATCATAGTAACAAAATAAGGCTTGTTCATGCAGTTGGAGTCTTGTGGAAACATGTCTTTCGAGTTCACCGATGATGTTGTCTAAAGGATGATCCTTGGTCTATTTGGTAACGTGTTTTAAGTTAAGAGCAGTAGTGTGCACAATGGTAGGAATAACGTCCGAAGAAGAAGATACTTCAGAGTCGTTTTCTAGAATTGGAATGCCAAAGAATGGATCGTTATTCATGTGTGCAACATCTAAGTCGTGATTCACTTCTTCAACATCATTAGAAATGACAAGAGATTGAGTTTCGGGTGTTGTTTGTGAGTTACTAGGTGATGGTGCATCTTGGTCAACAGTTGTTGAGGAAGGTGAACTGGTTGATTCAGCGGGTTCTGGAGCTACTACTTCAGCAATTGGAGCAATGACTTCAGGGGCTGGGTGATCAACATTTGATGGATGGTTGAGTAATTCATCAAACAGTAGTTGAAACAAAAGATCTCAATCAGTTCTTGAAGGTGGTACAAACGGTATTGAAGGAGGAGGGTTTGGCACGAGTCCTGAACTGATTGTTGCAGGAGTCATTTCATGAAGTGCGGGTTCTAAACTGCTGTGTTCAGAAGCCATCGCAGTCAGCTCATCAAAATCTACATGAATTGTTTCGATGATTCATCTGGTACGTCGGTTGTAAATTCAAAATGCTTTCTTTGTGGGTGCATAGCCAATAAAAATACCAATATCAGCTTTCGGTTGTAACTTTTCCAAATTCTAGCTATTATTTGTCGGATAACAAAGTGCACAAAATACGTGGAAAAATGATAAATCAGGAAGTTTGTCATGTAAAAGCTCATATGGTGTTTTACAGTGACGAAGACGTATGATGGAACGATTTTAGGTATAACATGCGGTAGCAACTTGGTATGTGCTTAATTACACATACCATTTACCTAGGAAAACGTGCTTAAATGACCAAAATATACCAAAAATACATTGTATTTGTGTGTTTTGTGATTTATGATTGTGCAGGAAACGGATATCAAAGAAAAGGACGAAAACAAAGCCAAAACGGACAAAACCGAGCACGGAATGGAAAGAGCGTGAAAAAGTCAAAGTCAACCAAAAAGTCAACCCCGACAAAATCAAAAGTCAAAGTCAAAGACGAAGCCGAACCGAAGAAATACTTAATGGGCCAACCCGCACCCATCTAAAGGGCCGGGACAACCCATTAAGATATTTATACTAAGGCTTAATAAGCCTTATACCATTTGGGCCCATTTTAATATAAACAAGCCCAACAAGCCAATGGCCTGTTAAGACTTAACAGCCATCCATTATTGCTGTTAGTCTTATATCACCACAAGGACTGTCCATGCAATAGAAGTATACAACTTCAGGGAATGAAGTTGTTAGATCCGTAAATATGTACACTACTAAGGACGATCCGTGTAATACCACTATACAAACTCAAGGAACTAAACTGTCAAAACCACAAACTTATACCCTGTATCCCCAAAACAAAAAACCAAAAAAAATCCGACTCTAAAATTACTCAGCTGATTGGATGATAAGCCAAAACAGGGATGGGCTTATAGATACCTGCTTGTTTAAAACAGCTGGAGCTTTGTTAGACAGCTATTAAGAGCTTAATCACCCTTATTTTGAGCAAAGGGATTTGTGAGTTCTTCTTTTTCATTTTTGCTTATTTATTGTTGCACTGCTTATTTACTGTCTTTTACTGCTTATTCTTGCTTATTATTGTTGATTATTGCTTATTTATGTTTTTTGATTGCTTACATGTCATTTACTTGTGTTTTTACAAAAAACTGTCCATTTTAGCTTAGTACTGCTTAATTATTGTTGCTTATATTTGCTTATTAAGTGCTTATCTGTGGTTGTCATTTGCTTATTATTGGTGAATATCAACTGTTTGTTATCTGTTTTTAAGATTCTTTGCTTAAATCTTTTAAAATCAGTCTAAAAATGGAATTTGTGTACTTAAAGGGGTGTTTAGGTCAGTAGGTAAAGTGGGTCAAAACTATTTAAAAAATTGTTTGGGTCACTTATTCAACTTTGGCAAGCTTTCTTTAAGTCATTATAAGCTGTTTTTAAGAGTTTTTAAGTTTGAAAGCTTGTTTTTAAGTTTTTTCTATAAGGTGTTTGAAACTGTGGGTTCAAAACAGTTTTATAAAGCTTATTTGATTAAGACTTTTTAAATAGCTTTTAAGTGTCATTTTGGTGTTGTTTAGGTTGTCAAAATGCAGTAGAAACCAGTAGGTTAAAGTTTCTTTGGTCATTTGTGTTTTGGCTCAAAATCTGTCTAAGTAGTTTTTGTTTAAATTTTCAAAAAGTCCACATTTCAATCTTACTTTTAGTTAAGTTAAAGTTAGAATTAGGTTTTGAATTTGTTTGCATAAGTAGTTTATAGTATAGATTTTATCTATTTTAACTTATTTTGCATTTTAGTCAGCTTATTCTAGCTTATTTTGAGCCTGCAAAAAGCCCTTTTGTCCTTTAAGAAAGACTTGAAAAACTCAGCAGCCACTGAGTGCAAACAGCTTTTTCACAAGCCCTTTTAGTAGCTTATTTGAGTTTCAAACTCAATTTTCTTTGCTGATTTTAGAAGCTTGTAGGATAAGCTTTAAGTTTTGATAAGTCTCATAGCCATAAGGATTCATTTTCTAGCTTAAAAATAAGCTAGAAAGTGACCCTTTAGGCTATTTGTTAACAATTTTTTTGGCCAAAAGCTCATTTGCTTATTTAAGCTTTTGGCTTGTTAGGATTGCTTATTCTTGTTTCTATATGCTTATTAGGTGTAGCTTATTAGTTGTTGATAGCTTATTTGCTTTTTCTAGTTGCTTAATGAGTCCAAAAAAGCCAAACAATTTAGCTTTTGTTCACATAGTGTAATTAAGCCTTCTGTCACTCTTTTCAGCTTATTTCTGAGCTTATTTTTAAGTTTTAAAAATTTTGTCTTCATTAAAGTTGTGTGCTTACAGCTTATTTATAAGCTGTGTAAAGATTTTTTTTAAAAAAAGAGCAAAAAGGGAAGGTGGAAGTCCAAGGTGAGCAAGGCTCGAACATTGGACCTCAACACCCTCAACCTCTTACACACACACTGCACTACCACTCGCACTTGGGTCTTTTTCAGTTTTCTTTTGCATCTTTTATTCTTTTAACCCCTTTTTAGCCTGTTTTAGCTATAAGCCACTTTCTGCTTATTTGGATAAGCTGTTTTTCTCATTTTATTTTTCCTAGGGCCAGCACTGTTTAAAGTATTTTTCATGATTTTTTCAGAATTTTCCCATTTAGTTTAGTATTTTTAATATTTAATTTAGATTAAAATCGTTTTTAATTCATAATAAAAAATATAAAAGTCAAAAAAATATAATTCTTTTTTTCAAAATTTTCTTTTATCATTTAGGACTTAGAAAAATTAAATTTGCTTTCGTAGGGTTAAATTTATAAAATTTAGTTTTTTAAAGAACGGGATTTATATCCCGTTATCGATTTTAGGTTTTTAACTTAAATTACTTTCGTTTTAGAGTTTCTTTTACTTGTTTGTGCATTTTAAACTGTAGAAATAGAATCCAAACCCAAAAAATCATTGAATCATTCAAAAACGCGATCACGAACTTAATCCCGATATTCACGCCTCGACGGGAAACGACCCGGGAAGGTTTTTTAGGGATTTTGCTTTGGTTAAAAGTAATTTTCTCTTTTAAAAGCCTTACGGAATACTTATCTCTCTATTATTGATCTTATCCTTATTATATATTTATATTATATTATATTTATATATATTAAGCGACGAGAGTCAATTTTTGGCGTCGCTGCCGGGGAGGTGTGATACGATATTCGTGTTTCGTTTGAAGATTAGTTTTTAAAGACCCTTCCTCGTGAAGTTATCATTTTCTGTTTGTGAATATTTTCTTCTTATTATAAAAATTAAAAATACCAACAATACTTTTCCTAAAGTATTGAAAGTACCAAAAAAATTAAAAAACCAACACAACAAATCGTGTTGTTAATCATTATAATCGGCTCACCTTTGAATTACAAACTATAAGGAGGGTATAAGGCGGGCTGATCCAGGAACATCGCCCAAAAGGAAGAACGCTTTTAAAATCGCTTCGGCGTGATAATTCTTCTGCTCTCTTGTGAGTAGTTTAAGAGCTGGGGGCGCGATATCGTTGACTTTGAACATACGGTTACCAAAAAATTGGTTGTTCTTGTATTTGTGCATGGCACAGCTCTTCTTCGAAGCTAATTTGTGTTGTTCTTCTCCTAATTCCAACTACGTCCAAAACGAAATGTCGTAAACCGAGACGTTCAAAGCAACCTTTTTCTCTTGAAGAATCTCCCGTAGATACGATGGCCGATCAACGTACTATGGCGGAATTACTCCGTGCACCCACCGAGGGTTATGCAGAGGCAATCGTGGTTCCACCAATTCTTGCTGAGCATTTCGAGCTCAAGCATAGTCTCATTAATATGATGACTTCGGACCAATTCTTTAGACTTGAGAAAGACAATCCTTATGATCACATTCGTTGGTTTAACAAAATAACTTCCACAGATAAAAATACAAGGATGTGCCTAATTCAGCGATTAAGGTTATGCTTTTTTTCCATTCTCTTTTCTGGAGGGCAGCCCATCGTTGGATCAAATAATAACCCCTCGTTTCTCATTCTCACTTGGGCAAGATCTTGTTTCCAAATTCATCAATGAATTCGTTCCTCCCTTCAAGAACGAAAAATAATCCGAAATGAAATTTCACTTTCAACTTTTTGATGGAATCGTTTTCATGAGGCATGGGACCATTACAAAAGATCTCTTCCGGCATGCCCTCATCATGGGTTTTACCGAATTGCATCAACTTGATACCTTCTACAATGCCTTAAACCCAGCCAACCAAGATTCTTTGAATTCTGCCGCCGGTGGTAATCTTTTGGAAAGACGTACTCAAGATGTGTTGACGATTATCGAAAACAAATATAAGGTCCCCAATTCACAAGACAAATCGATTGTTTCTCAAGTGAAATCAAGTGATGTTAATTCTTCTTCCTCTCTCCGAGATAGCCAAACTTACTCATGCAGTAAATCAGCAAACAAGTGTTGTGACTACCGCCATGACCGCTATTCTCAAACAATTTCAAGCAACCCCACCTCCAGCTTCCGTAAAAGCCGTTGAGGAAATTTGTGTTACTTGCAGTGGTTCTCATCCTTATTATCAGTGTCCTTTCCGCCGAATGGCAACTCTTTCAGCATACTTTCAGCAGCCAGCGGTTAAACTTACAATTAGGGCAATTATTCCGGTTATCGGCCTCCGAGTATGGCCGAATCAAATTCGACCACCCGGGTTTTTGCTCACCCAATTGTAAAAAAATCAAAACTGGTTTAGCCAACCTCAAGGATATAATCAAGGAAACGATTTCAATCAAGATACATCTTATCAAGCTCCAATTCAACAAAATCAAGTTGTACATTTAAGTGAGTTGGAGAAAATTAAAAAGATAAATGAGGTTAATATAAAAGCCATGCAACCTCAAATTAACAATGTGAAAAATGAGTTAAGAAATGAAATGCAAACTTTGATTTAAGCTTCAATATCTAACCAAACCAATGAGCTTCAGAACATGATGGCTAGATTTTTCCAAATGAACACCGCTTCTACCTCGGGTTTGGGATCTCTCCCTAGCAACACCGTTGCTAACTCGAGAGGTGAACTAAAAGACATCACCACCCGAAGTGGTCTTGTTCTTGATGGACCTTCCGTTCCTATGCCTCCTTCATTCATTAACTCGGAGGAAGGATGAACGTGTAGAGGAGACTTTAACGGACCCGGAACTCGCTGAGTATACCATTAAGGTCCCACCTCCTCTTGTCCAAAAAGCTAAACCTACTTCTTTAAGGAATTATGTGGTGCACCAAAGGGATCCTCGTCACCCTCATATCCCTTATCCTTCAAGAATGAACCAAGAAAAACAACAAGAGAAAGATGAAGTCCAAATTCACAAATTTTGGCAAATGTTCAAACAACTTCACGTCAATATATCTCTTGCCGATGCTTTGATTCTAATCCTGAAATACCAAAAGATGATTAAAAGTCTCCTTTCCAATATAGAGAAACTTTACAGCTGGCAAATACACCCCTCAAATGAAAATTGCTCAACAGTTATCCTTAAGAAGTTACCCGAGAAACTTGGAGACCCTGGGAAATTTCTCATTTTGTGTGGTTTTAGTGAGCTCAAGTGCAAGGCCCTAGCCGATCTAGGTGCTAGCATCAACTTGATGCCACTCTCGGTTTAGAAAAAGTTAGGTTTACCCGAGCTTATTTCCACCCGCATGAACCTTGAACTAGCTAACCAGTCAATTTGTACACCGGCTGGAATTGCAAGAGATGTCTTTGTTCCAGTTAGAAAGTTCACATTCCCCGCTGATTTTGTCATCGTTGATTATGAGAGCGATCCTCGAGTCCCCCTCATCTTGGGAAGACCTTTCTTACGGACCGCTCGTGCTTTGATTGACGTTCACGGAGAAGAAATGATTCTCTGTGACGGTGATGAAAGGTTAACCTTGAATATGAGACATGATACTTCAAACTATTCAAACCAACCTCACAAAGAATCAATCAACATGATTGATTTCTGCAATGTTTCATATAGGATTATCTTGAAGATTTGTTTGCAACAAATCATCTAAGTGGTAATCCTACTTTTTCTTCTCATACCGATTTAACTTCACCGAAAGTTATCAATCCATTAAGTGGCAGTACCACTTCTTCTTCTCCTGACCATTTGCTCGAGGAGTTCGCCGATGGACTCGCTCTTATTACATTTCCACCAGGAAATGATGATCTTCCTTTTGATATCGAATCCGATCTTAGAGAAATAGAATATTTGCTTAACCATGATCCTACTAAGGAAATGGATTCTTTGAGCATACTTAATAAACGGCTTTAGATTTCTTATCGACTAACGTTTATCTTTGAGCATACTTAATAAACGGCTTTAGATTTACGTAGAGACCCTTCTTAAAACATTGAGGACAATGTTCAGTTCTAGTATGGGGGATCTATCGATTTGATTATGCCTGCAGTCGTTGTTTTCACATAATCTCGTTTTTACCATCAAAATTTCAAAAAAATGAAAAATTTTAAAAATTTTCAAAAATAAAATAAGTGTTTTGTCACAATTTTGATTTTCTTGCTTGGTAGAATAAGAATAAATTTTGACTCGATCGAGCGTGTTGAGCTCTAGCTTGTGTCCGATAATGATGATGTTATGAGTGATCCATTTGACACCAGGAAGAGTAAAATCAAAGAGTCTAAACTCTTGATTGATGAACTTGATCCTCCTAGATCAATTTCCTTCCTTCCCCCGAGTATGACTCGGTTCTCTATGAGGATTTTTCCGAGGTTGATGCTTTGCCTTCAACCAATAACAAGAACAAAGTATTTAATTCGGTATACTCATTCATGAGAAACCTTTTGAAGTCACTATTACGAGTAACACGGATAAGAATGTAAAGAAGATATCCATATCTAATGCTTCTTTAATTCTTGAGGATTATAATCCTCCTCTTTATGAACTTCCTTTCCACAAAGAAGTTCCCGGGTCTGAAACTCTACTCTCGTTTTCATCCAAAAATGAGGAAAAAGTTTTCAACCCCAGGATTCTCACTTCTAAAAGAATTCATAACTTCTTTCCCTCCCAAAGTATCTTAACGCTGGACTCTAAAGCTTTCAAGTCATTAATATATTTGAAAGCCCGATGGAGATTTTTCCTTGCTTTTATGGAGAGGACATCCGTGTTTTGGATGTTCCGTGTCTCTATTTTATCCCCCATGAACAACTCAAGTCGAGGTACGGGTCAAGCTTAGTGACCTTAAACAAGCATTTCGTGGGTAGCAACCTATGCTTATCTTATATAATTATAATAGTAGTAATGAATAAGTGTGTTGTGAGGAGGCTCACCTCTTCCTTTCTTGTGTTTTGTGTTTTTTATATGTCCACGAGATTGCCTGGAATTTTGAAGCATCCGTGCTCGTGGTTTATTTCTTCAGTCGTAGCACTTGAGCTTTAAATCCACAGCTTCATATTGCGGAATCCAATATCCAAATCTATCGAGACTAACGATTATCTCATGAGCATATTAATAAAAAGGCTTATATTTCCGTAGAGACCCTTCTTAATAACAATGAGGACATAATGTTCCATTTCTTGTATGGGGGGATCTATCATTTGATTTTGCTGCATAGTCGTTTTTTCCGCGAAATTCCCTTTTTTACCAACGCAAAAATACCAAAAAAATAAAAAATTTATAAAAATTTTCAAAAGGAAAAATAAGTTTTTTGCACAATTTTGACTTTCCTGCTCCGGTAGAATAAAATATAATTTTGACTCGATCGAAGCGTGGTTGAGCTCTAGCTGTTCCTTAATTTTAAGACTAAGCATATACGCGAATCTTTGCGAAGAACGGAAAATGATAGAGTTAAGTATGAGTTATATGCTAAACAAGGATTATTTGGAAATCTTACAAGCACATAAGTGTAATTTGTGGCTTTCCTTAACTTTTAGACTAAGCATTCGCGGATCTTTTTATTAAAGATTTTAAATTTGCAAAGAACGAGAAATGATAGAGTTAATTATGAGTTAGATGCTAAACAAGGATTACTTGGAAATCTTAAGAGCTCATAAGTGTAGTTCGTGGCTTTTCTCTCCCATAAGCTTCTAACCGGACTAATAATACGTGCGCTCTTCGAAAATTAAACTTAAATCAACAATTTTTGAAGTATGGTCGATATCAATAATTTTAGTTCAAATTTATACTTAAATTTTCTAAAAAGAAATTTTCTCTATATCATGGTAATATAAAGTGTTAAAAAAATGAGGTAACAATAATAATAAAAACTGTGGGCTGATAAAAGTTTGTTGCATCTTGCCGGCTCACAACCGATGTTGTAGCCTTCTAAAAAAGGCCCATAGTGAGAATAATAATCAGAGACTGATAAAAGTTTGCTGCATCTTGCTGATTTAATAAATATAGGGAAAATATCTTTTTCTTAAATTTAAATATGCTTTTAAACTAAGACTATTTCGTTTTAAGTTGTGATTTTATATATATACGGGAAATCCAAGGGTGTTGAAACCGAAGGTCCGTGAGTCTCGATACTAGTCTTTGTGGGGGTGTCAAAAGCCTGGTCACTTAGCCGCAAGGTTGGGATGTGCCGAGACGAAAGTCGTTACATGAGATGATCTCGCCTTTAAACTTATTACTTTTAGGTGGAACGTGAAGCATAGAAATTTTGCAAAACGGTTGATCCATGGTTGAAATTCAAAATAAGCACATTCACCTAAGATATAACAATTTTCGAGAGCAAAAAGTTTCACAAGGTACAAGTATGAGTAGTGTTAGCATCTTAACTTATATTTAACGGTGATTTCATTTTTAAGCTTGGTTTGGGACGAGTGAAAAGTCGAGGACGATGAATTTATTCTTTTTGGGCATTTTAAGATTAAAGTGCTTCTTGTTCCATGACCCTAAAGTTATAAAAATAACGAAAGTCAAACGTTCTAGTTAGTTGCTTAATATGAAAAGTACAAAAAAAATGAGAAAAAGGAAAAATACAAAAATATGTGTGGGAATAAGTGTAAATATTTAAAAATGGTAAAAACGGGGCTTTTTAAGACCATTGATTCTTTTATTCCCTTTGATGAACACTTAGCTACTTTTCGAGGTAATAAGTCGAGGGGGATTGAGATTCTTGATTTTCTAAAAGTGTTTACTTATGGCATTGCGAGAGGACACGACAATATCTTAGTATGGGAGATTTTGGTATGTGCTTAATTACACATACCATTTACCTAGGAAAACGAGCCTAAATGACCAAAAACGGACATAAAATGTCAAATATATGTGTGTTTTGCTATTTTTGATGTGCAGGTAACGGATATTCGCTAAAGGACAAAAACGAAGCTAAAACCGACACAACCAAGCACGAGAATGAAAAGAGCGTGTCAAAGTCAAAGTCAAAGTTAAAAAGTTAACAAGTCAAAGACGAAGCCAAAAACGAAGAAATCTTAAATGGGCCAACCCGCACCCATTTAATGGGCCGGACCGGCCCATTATGCCTTTATTTATAACACTTATAAGATTAAAAGTCCAAGTCTATTTTAAACTTACCCGTCCCAAATTATTTAACCAAGCCCAAAAGACTTAACAACCCACCATATGGTTGTTAAGTCCTTTAACCCTTTTAACCCTTTACCCCTATTTTATTTTTACACAAACAGTCCTTAGGGACTAACACCATTAACTCCTACAACACTTAACCTTTTCACCACAAGTCCCTAACCCCTAACTTTCGTTAAAAATTAAACGCATAGTACTTTTCCCGCCTAATATACTGTTCATCCATCCTCTCCACCTCGACTTCTGCTCCCACAAACAGAACCATCCCTTTCTAACTCAACCCCACACCATAAACCAACAAATCCACCTTGGCAATCCCCTAATTTTTCATTCGTTGATGGGACAAAGACAAGAATCAAAGGCTCAGATTTCTCTACTTGGAGAACAAGATTTTTGGACGGCTATGATGATGATTTGAAGTCTCTCACACAAGAAACACACCCTTGAGCTCACTCACAGAAGTAGCACAAGTGAAGAACCCAAGACTTTGATTTTTCTTCTATAAATAGGGCCTTTTGTAAGCCTTTAGGGCATCTAGTTATTTTTTTAGCTTATTTAGTTAACTTTTAGCTTATTGTCTTTAAAATTCAAGCATTGTAACTGTTTTTAAGAATTAATGAAAAGTTGAGGTTTTATGTTTAAATTCTATGTTTTCTTTAATGTTCATGTTCCATTGTTTTAAAAGTATTTTATAATCCTTTATAAGCTCTAAATTACTTATTTAAGCTGTTTACTTAAGCACTATAGTGCTTAAGCCTTTTTCACTCAAAATCACTCAAAAAGCTCTATTGGAAGATAAGCCAGATTTGGAAGGGCTTATAGGGTTATACTAGCTTGTTTTCAAACAAGCTAGAGCTTGTAGATTAGCTCTCTTTTGAGCATGTTTTCCCTGTTTTGAGCAAGAGCCTTTGTAAGTTTTCTATTTTCAAGTTTTAGTTTAAATCTGCTTATTGTTGCTTATTATGGTTGATTGTTTATTTATGCTTTCTTGTTGCTCACATGTCATTTAGTTATGTTTTTACTTAAAGATGCCATTTATTTGCTCTAAACTGCTTATTTTAGTTTGCTTATTTTAAGTGCTTATCATTTAGTTTTAATTGTTTATTTATCCATATTTGACCTTAGTCTTAATCTGTTTTAAGTCTATTTGCTTTTATAAGTCTGGGTTAAGGATGTCAAATGGGTCAAAATGGGCATAAACCTGTTTTTGGCCTTTAAGCTAAGTTGATAAGCTTAAACTAAGCTTATAAATCTATTTTTATAAGTTTACAAAGTTTTTAATTCATTTTTTAGGTATTTAGTAATCATGGTTTGAATCTGTGGGTTTTGAGGTTTATATTTCAGCTTATTTGCTTTGAGTTTGATTAAGTGCTTGAAGGCACCATTTTCATGCTTGTTTAAGTCTATGTTGCAGTAAAAATGAGTTGATATAGTGTGTATTTGTCCATTTGAGTTTGTATCAAAACCTGTCAAAGTGTTAAGTTTCAGTTTCAAAGTTTAAAAAAAAGGCATTTTTCAATCTCAATTTTAGATTAGCTAATGCTAGTTTTAGGGTTTGAAATTGCTTGCACAAGTTCTTTGTAGTGTAGGTTCAAGCTGTTTGAGCTTATTTTGAAGTTTAGTTTTTATTTACTAGCTTAAATCTTAGGCTGAAATAGCTATTTTGTCTTTCCTTAATTTGAAAAATCTCATTTAAGGCATATATACTGAGAGTAAGTGGCTTTTTCTCTTAGCTTTTTCATAGCTTATTTGAGTTTCAAACTCCTTTTTCTTTCTTGATTATTGAAGCCCATAGGATAAGCTCACTCTGTATATAAGCCTGTAAGTCAGAAGGATCCATTAAGTAGCTTAAAAATAAGCTCAAAAAGTGCCCTATAGGCTGTTTGGTTCTCATTTTTGACCAAAAAGCTTATTTGCTTTTCTGAGCTTATTGGCTTATTGGACTTGCTTAATTGGTGTTTAGTCTTGCTTATTAGGTTAGTTTAAGAAACTTGTAGCTTATTTGACTTTAAGTTAAGCTTTTAAAAGCTTATTCCCAAATCTGCCTTTAAGTCTTAAGTTAAAACTGTCCTCTTGCCTTTTCATGCTTTTTAGCTTATTTGTTCTAGCTTATTTCTAGGTTTAAGTGCTTCTTAGGTTTAGGTGTTAAGTTGTCTTAGCTTATTTTGCTTTTTCTTTAGTTTATTAAGCCCAAAAAGCCAAAACAGTTTAGGTTTTAAGTAAACTATCATCTTTTAGAACTTATTTCTAGCTTATTTATAGGTTTTTTAAATAAAAAGTCACTTCACAAAAATTGCTTATTTTTAGGTCCTTAAGCTTTTTCATAAAAAAGTTTGCAAAAATAAAAACATTGGGAGTGAAGGAGAAGTCAAGGTGAGCAAGGCTCGAACCTGAGACCTCTCCCTCACTCAACCAAGCATTTAACACACACCTCCACTACAACATGCCCTTGGGTCTTTTCCGTTTATTGTTTTCAAAATCAAATTTATAACCCTTTTTAGTCCATTTAGCTTATCAGACCTTTTTGCTTATTAACAGCTTATTGAGATGCTGCTGGCCCCATTTTATTTTTCATAGGATTAGTTTTCTTCAAAGTATTTTTCGTATTTTTTTCAGATTTTTTATAATTAGTTTAATATTTTTAATATTTAATTTAGATTAAAACTGTTTTTAATTCATAATAAATAATATAAAAGTCACAAAAATATAATTCTTTTTTTTTAAATTTTCTTTTATCATTTAGGACTTGTAAAAATTAAATTTGCGTTTGTAGGATTAAAATTGTAGAATTTAGGTTTTTAAAGAACGAGATTTGAATCCCGTTATCGTTTTTAGTGTTTTAGCCTTAATTGCTTTCGTTTTTAGCGTGCCTTTACTTGTTTTTGCATTTTACTAGTAGGATTAGGAAACCAAACCCAATTTGTGATATTCAAGCATTCTTTCACAAACGTTACCTCAATTTTCAAATTCGTACCTCGCCGGGACACGACCCGGGAAGGTTTTTAGGGATTTTACTTTGGTAAAAAGTAAAATTTCCTTTTAAAAAAAAGCCTTACGGAATTCTTATTATTGATATTTTGGGACTACTTATTATATATTTATATTTATATTATACATATAGTAAGAAATCTTGAAATCAACCTTATTCATTTTGAATACATGGTTAGGTTTTTAAAAATCTATAAAACCGAGTGGTTGTGTGACATATATCTCTTTTTCAATGACTTGATTAAAAGTGCCTTTAACATCCATTTGTTGTAATTTAAACATCCCACTGCATGAATAAGCAAGAAGTATATGTAAAGACTCAAGTTGTGCAACCGGGGAAAATAAGGTGTTTATGGGTGACTCTGGTTGATTAGGCTTACAAGTTACTAACCTAGCGTGGTTTTTACTAACTATTTCATTTTCATCCAATGTATTTTCAAATGACCATTTTAACTCTATTATGGTATGACCACTAAGTGGTGGAACTAATTCCCAAACGTTATTTCGTGCAAGTTGGTTTAGTTCATGATGCATGGTAATTGTCCAACATTCTTCCTTAACCGCTTCTTCCAAACTCTTGGGTTATAGGGTCGATGTGAAAGCAAAGAAACTATTTTGAATTTGTGACCTAAGTGTTCTTTGATTTATATCACCTATGACTCGATCTATTAGATGGTTAATTACTTCCTTTACGTTTTCTATCTTAAGAGCTACTTCTTCTAAGTTGTCTGTGGCCAATTTGCTTACCTCAAAGGTTTGTGTTTGATATTCTTCTATCTTATCATATAGACCTTTTAGGGTCACATGTGTGTTTTCCTTGAGTCTATATTCCACACTAGATTTCAAGGTTAAGGTTTGTTGGTTTTTATCCAACAACATTGAATGGAAATGTAGTCAAAGCAATGGTTTCTGCAAGGTGTGTATAGTTAGTCTTTCAGTGTTTTAACTAGCTAGAATGTGTAAGATGAATTGGTTAAAGATTTGTTTAAGTCGTGTTTGTATAGCTGCTTTGACATGTTATGGGAATGTCGAAACATCTTAAATGTATATGCTTTTGTAAGTTGCTTAAAACTATATCGATTTCAATTTTGAAATCAACTTTGAGTAGATCAGCCAAACTGTTGTTCCTTTTGACCTGAAGCTTCAAAACGATCGACCAAACTATGGTGTTTATGTTTTTGTACAATTTACGTTTGATGATTTTGGTTAGGTGTTTCAAGGTATCAATAGTGACCATAATGGTTTTTTTAGGTAAAGGGGTTTACCCTGATAAATATATTAACAAAAAGAACAATTAAGTACAGATGGAATGTGGCTGAAGTACCACATTAACCTCAAGCTAAAAAACTTGATAAACAACCTAACATGGGTTATGACAGGCCATAAACACCAAAACAACTAGCTACAACATAAAATCAAGGAGCTAGGAAATCATAATGCCACGAACACCGCGTCATCCAATCACAACACAAGGGGAGTAGACGAACCAGATGAGACCGCCTCCTTAAAAAACCTTTCCAAGAAAAACCCAATGAGAAAAACCTTAGAGAAGGAAAAAAGAGTACAACCCTCACCTGGAAATCCCCTCGAGCACAATACTTGAACTTGGAATCTTCCATGAATCGAGTAAAATCCAAGCACGAGTATAGACCTTCTTGAATTTGAAGGTAACAAGCTTCAGACGAACAATAATAGTTATAACTTCAATAATCTGTGGCACTGTAGACGACTTCTTCTTGAACAATCTTGAGATGTTAATTCCATAAGAAATATGATGTAGCTGCAATTAATAAACGCAAAACCAAACTAACAACCAAACGCCCCTTGGATAAAGGAATGAGAAATTCCATCACATCCACTAAGCGAGGGGGAATGGTATCCATACCAGCAAGACTTCTGACCTGCATCCAAACCTGAGAAGAAAAAGAGCACTTAAAGAAAGATGAGAATGAGAATCAGGAACCATACCACACATGGGGCAGCTAAGCAGGTTTAAGTCGGTAGAAGGACCAACATCCTATTGCCTAAGCATATCCTGAGTTTTCAACTTCTCCTTCACCATGAGCCACATATGAATAGCATGTCGAGGAATACAATGAGGAAACCAAACAACATGATACCAATAAACTACATCCGCTCGTAACCTAAGAGAATCTTATGCACAAGCAACTGAAAAAGGTCTAAAGCTACCCCTCACGTAATGCCAAACCACAACATCATCAAGATCATTATGAACATTAGGAATCGAAATAGATACAAGGAGTGGGAATCTATGATGCCAATTAGGAGGCCAACTCCAAGATCCATTAGAAATAAGATCACGAACAGAATATGTAAGTGTAAAACCCGAACGCACAATATCTCTAACCGAAAGCATACTTCTAATAGGGCATAACCCAGTCCATTTATCAAACCACATAGAAGTAGACTTACCACTTGATCTTATGCCATATAAATGGACGAACACGGGATCTAATTTGAAGTAATTTTTGCCATCCCTAACTCTTATCTCCCGCAAACTGGGAAACATCCAAATGTCCTACCATTAAGTTTTATTATGAATGATCCATTTATCAAAACGTGATTCCTTATTTGTAATATGCAACAAATATGAGTAGCTATATGAGCAAACATTAAAGTCCTCCAGTACATGAATGCCCAAGCCACCATCTTCTGAGGAAATCAAAAACCGAAATCCCCACTTCTTTAGCCTTACCCTTTTTTCATTTCCCTTGTACCATAGAAAAACCTCATGTGATGTTTCTAGGTCATAAATAATTTGCTAGCAGGAAGAATGAAAATAGAAAGCCTAATAAATATGTCATAGACGAAGAACGAGAACACTACTACGGCTACGAGGCAAGGGTTTGTCTCTCACTTCGTTCGAGACATTAATCCTTTCCTCTTTAGCTGTATCTGTGGACGCATGATAATCTTAGATTTTGCTTCATATGTATTATTATAAACAAGAAGGACTAAAGTCGTTAGATAGAAACATTATAATCGAAAAAGTTAGTTATGTTAGTTAGGTTTCGGTTAGAAAAAAGGAAAGGGTATGTCAATTCACTCGCACCCTTTGGAAATGTATATATACAGAATCATGTAAACAAATTAATAGTTAGACAATTACAGAAACTTTACTTATTCATTTATATTTGCAATTTATACAATTCATCTAGCAATTTGGGACAACAGTATCTATCTTTGTTAGGTCCTTCTTTCTGAGTTGTACTACATGTCCGGGCTTAATCCTCTTCCGGGACGTAAACCCCTTCAAGACTTATACTCCTTGTCTGGGTCTAATCCCTTTTTGGGATTATACTTCATAACCGGGCTTAAGACTCATACTTCGTACCAACACCTTGAAAACAGATTTTTGACGGTACAAGACAAGCTGTTGTTCTCTTCCCACATCACCAATTTAAACCTCAAAGTACTACCCACATTCAACCCACGTGTTGTTGAATTCCCACGTGTTTGGCTACGTGTCATGATTTGATTTTTCCGAGGACTCACTATTTCTTCGTCAGAATCAGAATCACTGAGAGCTTCACTCGGAGCATATTCTTCAACTGTTTCAGATTCATCATCACTTAACACCACAAGACGAGAAACTTCACGGATAGCTAATTTCTCAAGCAGTAACTAGCCAGGCTCAGGATCAGGATCAGAAACTAGAGACATATGGAGACTGGAACTAGCATCCGCCATTTGTCTTCTTGTTTGACTTCGAGTCTTTGCAAACTTCCCAACCATTTGTTTACGGGAACTAACTACAGCATCTTTGTTAGGATTTGGAGTGGATGCAATCTTGGTAAATGCTTCATTCTTATAGTAAACCGAGTAAAGTGCATTTGATGAGGTCTGATAGGCCTTTGATTTCCACTCTGGCATCACCCAAGGGGTGATGATACCCGATTCATACAGTTGAAAATCTTTGAAAGATCCCGTGGCATAATCAGTTGTGCCTTCACTATGAACTTGAACCATGTTGCCCTTCTGTTTCCAGAGAAGGCCACTACCCACACCACCAATTACTCTGTCAATATCATCATCATCGTAATTCTGTGGGCTCCATGCCAGGTTTGGCATGGTTTCATCTGCAAAGAGAAAAAGAATTAAAACCTTTGTAATACAATAGTATTACAAAGGTACAAAGGTATTAATTCTTTTTTTCTTTACAAATGAAACCATGGCAAACCTGGCATGGAGCCCATAAAATTTTGATGTTGATGATATCCATAAAGCAAGTGGTGGCATGGGTAGTGGCCTTTTATAGAAACAGAATGGCAACAAGGTTCAAGTTCATAGTGAAGGCACAACTACTTATGCCACAGGATCTTTCAAAGATTTTCAACTCTATGAATCGGGTATCATCACCCCTTAGGTGATGACATAGTAGAAATCAAAGTCCTATCAGACCTCATCAAATGCACTTTACTCTGTTTAATATAAGAATGAAGCATTTACCAAGATTGCATCAACTCTAAATCCTAACAAAGATGCTGTAGTAAGTTCCCGTAAACAAACGGTTGGGAATTTTGCAAAGACCGGAAGTCAAACAAGACGACAAATGACGGATGCTAGTTCCAGTCGCCATATATCTCTAATATCTTATCCTGAGCCTGATCCTGAGCCTGGTTAGTTACTGCTTGAGAAATTAGTTTTCCGTGTAGATTCTGGTCTTGTGGTGTTAAGTGATGATGAATCTGAAACAGTTGAAGAATATGCTCTAGACTGAAGTGAAGCTCTCAGTGATTTTGATGAAGAAATAGTGAGTCCCAGGAAAAATCGAATCATGACACGTAGCCAAACACGTGGGAAGAAAACAACATGTGGGTTGAATGTGGGTAGTACTTTGAGGTGTAAATTGGTGATGTGGGAAGAGAACAACAGCTGGTCTTGTACCGTCAAAAATATGTTTTCAAGGTGTTGGTACTGTTATAATGGATAAACCTTATTGGTTTTAGGATTGTCCATCTGTCATCTAACAGGGTGTTTGGGTTAGCCATGTTGAATGACTGCAATTTGGTTTTGAGTTTGTGCAGGTTTTCAAAAATAGCATGCATGAACAGATATAAAGGAACAAACACACGTATATATGCTAAGTACTTTTTATATTGATTGAAAAAACGAATTGTCTTACATTCCAACTATTTATAGGTTATGAACAGGTATGAATAAAGGGTTGTGTTGGTTCAAATTAGCCAACAAACATGACTCTTTATGCATAACTGTCATATAACTGTCTTAACTAACTATATTGGTCTGTTTTGGGCTTTTGACCCATACTAGAATTTGTGCAGGGCTTTTTTTTACATTAGTACAAAGTGCCTGCAATTCTTAAACTATATTATAACTACATATTACATAAATAATCATGAAGTCTGTGCAAAGGTTTATGAACTTATACTTCCAACATTCTCCCCTCTAAGTTCATAAGCTTCAAACAGCTTCAATTCTTTTGATGTTCTTCAAACAATGACAAGATCTTCACTTGATGTACTTCTTGATGCCATTGTTCAGAGTTGGTCCTTTGTTTGGTTGCGTAGGATGAAATTGTCTTCTATCATGATCTTCTTCTTCAAGCTTCACTCCAAAATGTTCTATCTTCTCCTTTCCTTTTGTGCTGGCTACTTCCAAGTTGGGTGCACTGCTCTCACCAAAATCACATTGATAAGATGTCCTTGCAGGTATATCAAGATTTGATCTTTGATCTTGATTAGGCACCCTCGCTGTCTTGTAGTAACTTGTAAAAACATCCAAGTATTGGATGTAGCAGTTCTTCACTTCTTCTTCATCCTGTTTTGACAAACCTAAAATTTCTCCTATTGTACCAAATTCTTTTCCAAAGTATACACTTAGATATCCTCCAAATCCTTCAATCAGTTTGTATAAATCAAATAGGTGAATTTGTACTCCATTTATTTTGGGGGGAATTAGACCAGGGATTGGTTTTCCCAAGTAACTCTTATAGAACCATTTTAGTACTTTATCAAACCTTTCTCTGAATGTGTCCCACTATTTGCTTATTATATCATCTTGCTTAACTAGATTGAGGAATGCAACATATTAATTGAAAGTAGTTACCTTTGTTGAGTATAATGTTCCTTTAATTTCAATCACATCATCTTACATAGATACTAAGCCAAAAGAGTTGTTCTGTTCTGCACTACTATCCAAAGTCTCAAAGTATTCTTCTAAATACTTATTGTGCATAACTCTTAACCTATCTTCATTAAAGTTTTGGCCTTTTGGATCCTTAAACATGTAGACAAGTCTGCAAGTATTATACTCATATATAATTTCAAAGCCTTGTCTTTCTAGTAGTTCTAATGAGAGTATGTTTAGAGTTACTTCAGGGGCATAGCTCACACCTGGTATTAGATAACCTTTATCACCATTGTTGATCACTACTTCTCCCAAGCCATAGGTGAATAAAATCTTCATTTGATCATCTAATTTGTTAGTAGCAAAATTTTCTTTTATGTTGCAGAACAAACTCAATTTAGAACATAGGTGTACATTTGTGTTATTGCTAACATACCATATATTATCCCAATGACCTTGATCTGTCCCTTTAAGCATGCATTTTGTCTCAAGATGAATGCTTTCAGGGTACTTAATACTTACAGAGGGTTTGGATGCCATAAGACCTTTATTGTTTGCCTTTGCAGTCTCACTCCTGTCGCCAATCTTCTCAATCTCTTCCTTCTGTTTCATCATAGGATAGGTTTTGATTATGTGTCCCATTTGTTTGCAATTGAAGCACTTGTGTCTCCTAAAGGTGTTGTGTGAGTTTGGTTGATTGATGGTAGAGTTGTAGAGTTCTATCTCTTCCATATTTCTCTTTAACATCTCCTTGCAATTATTAGAAATTTGCCTTATGCATTTTCCCAGCCTTGCCTCTTTCTATCTTTGCAATTGTCTTTTGATGAATTCATACTGCATCTTCCTTCTTAGGGGTCTCCCAGGTTTGCTCTGATACCACATGTTATAATGGATAAACCTCCTTGGTTTCAGGTTTGTCCATCTGTCATCTAACAGGGTGTTTGGGTTAGCCATGTTGAATGACTGCAATTTGGTTTTGAGTTTGTGCAGGTTGTCAAAAAAGTAGTGTGCAGGAACAGATATAAAGGAACAAACACATGTATATATGCTAAGTACTTTTTTTATTGATTTTAAAACGAATTGTCTTACATTCCAACTATTTATAGGTTATGAACATGTATGAACAAAGGGTTGTGTTGGTTCAAATTAGCCAACAGACATGACTCTTTATGCATAACTGTCATATAACTGTCTTAACTAACTATATGGGTCTGTTTTGGGCTTTTGACCCATAGTAGAATTCGTGCAGGGCTTTTTTTTACATTAGTACAAAGTGCCTGAAATTCTTAAACTATATTATAACTACATATTACATAAATAATCATGAAGTCTGTGCAAAGGTTTATGAACTTATACTTCCAACAGACAACTCTTACTTTTTTAAAAGGAAAATGACTAGGATTCATAACCTATATGATCTCTATGTCTCTCCTGATAACTCATTGTTTCCCCCAAGATTTTGGATGAAATTTAGCCAGTCATACCTTTATACATTAGTTTTCTGAAAGATAGAAAAAACAACAATGCATTCAATTCCCTTTTTAAGTTTTAGTTTACGCCAGCTTAAAGGAATTTTCATCCTTTGCATGCTAGCTTTTGTTTGATTCTTTTTATAGTTTTTTGGTTAAATCAAACATCATCAACTTGGCTTAATTGTTTGTGTATTTTAAAAATTGTTTCATTCTTTTTACACTTTGAGGTGATGTTTTTTATTCAAGATTTATTGCTTATTTGAGCTAACGATATACCTTAGAACTTGATTATTTTTTATGGGACAGAATGTGCAAGGCTACTCGAAGATGGTGAAAGCTTGAGCGATGATGCAATATGGGAAACATCAATGCATCTCCAAACAAATTCATCTAAAAGCAACATGCGATTTATCATGACAGTGGTATGAGTCAGGGTCAGATGTTGCTATTGAAAGAATCAAGAAAGGTTGCTTTGTTGGTAGAGCTTTGTGGAAGAACAACTGGTTAGTTGCATATCTACTTAACTACCATTTTATGCCAATTACGGTTATTAACTAAGTTTCAACTGTGCTAGACGTATGACTTCTGAGAGAGGCACACATCCTTTCAAAGCTTCATCCAAACGTGGTTTCATTTTATGGGGTTGTACGAGATGGAGCTGGAGGAACTTTAGCTACTGTGACTAAATTTATGGCAAATGGATCACTTAGGAATGTGCTTGTGTAAAAGGATAGGTAAATTCACTTTATTTTGATCTGAAATGTGACGACTTGTTGGTTAATATGCATGATTTACAACGACCTGTCTGCAATGTAATTAAAGCTGCAATGTCATCGTTGGCACATGCGTGAACCACATTTTTGTCTTTATAGTCAATCATTGAAAAAATTCTTGTGGAGTTGAGTAACAGATCGAAACTGCTTCGGGTATGAACACACAACATTTTGCTATATGTTGAAACAGGTTAAATTAGGCACAAACAATTTAATCCCAACTTTTTATTAGATTAGAAAAAATTAATTTGTTAACTTTCATCACACATACTACTGTTACAAGTTTACAATAATAATATAAGCCATTTGAAAAATGACTTATGAGGTATTATACACTTTGTATACACTGTGGGTGAATTTAACCCCGTTTGAATTGTTTTCCTTCAGTTAAATTTACCTATTGACAGGGTGTAGAAAAAGTATAACCTAAAACGACCCATTTACCCATAAGTGGGTTGAAATTGCTACCTCTAGCAACTACAACCAAGGTTATAAATAGTGTGAGGCGTGGCATGGCGGCATGGCCAAGCCTCACGCCTTTACGAGCCATGACGTTTTTAAGGCGTGACTTAAAGCGCGACACAAAATATGAAAATATTTATAAATTTATATATTTATATCATATTTCAGATATATTGAGTTTACAAAAAGTGTCACACATAAGGAATAAAGTCAAGAAACTATCTTTGCATGTAATCTTTTTAATTTCTAAATAAAAGTACGATTTTTATCGAAATTGAATTCAAAAAAGCCTCCATGCATCACGCTTTATCGTGCCTTATCACGTTTTTCCACACCTCATCTCGCGTCAAGCCTTAAGCCTAAGTCTTGGTCCATTGCGTAGCGCGAAGGTCAAGCCTCGCGCCTTTGCGAGGCCTTAGCGGCGCCATAGCGCGCCTTTTAGAACCATGACTACAACCGAGATGTGAATCCTTTTCTTTGGATTTGTCATACAAATTCATGTTTATATTTTCTTGGCACCTATGATTGATTAAGGCTCTTTCAAGGATCAAATGGAATGCCTCAGTTGGCGTCACAGGGACTTTACCATGG
The DNA here is from genome assembly GCA_026074375.1 of Tanacetum coccineum. NCBI lineage: Eukaryota > Viridiplantae > Streptophyta > Magnoliopsida > Asterales > Asteraceae > Tanacetum > Tanacetum coccineum. The sequence continues at coordinate 34,182 of BQNB010011504.1, forward strand.
ATGGCACCGAATTATGTATAGGCAACACCGAGTATCCTGAAAAGGTTAGAATACCTCATGCAACATACTACACATGACCAAATAATTAATATAACTTATTAATCACTTAAATATTTTAATATTCACAGGTTGATATGTTTTCCTTTGGCATTACTATGTTGGAAATTCTAACTGGTGAAGAACCTTATTCAAATATGCATTGTGGGGCGATCAATAGAGGGATTGAGTAGAATACTCTCAGGCCTATTATACCCAAACAGTGCGAACCTGAATGGAGGAAGCTAATGGAGCAATGCTAGTCAAAAATTTTAAAAAACTTTTATATTACTTATCATAAACCAAATAAGTAAAATCTTTAAAAAAACTTTCTTATCGTAAACCAAATAAGATGTCTTAAAATTTTCTTATCATAATCCAAATAAGAAGTTTTGAAAACCTTAAAATTCTTAAAGCTTTATATATTACTTATCATAATCCAAATAAGTAAAATCTTAAAAAATTTCTTATCATAAACCAAATAAGAAGTTTTGAAGTTTTAAAATCGAATAACCTAAGGTTAATTACTCCTTAAAATTTATTCTTCCAATACAGTAGGCCGTGTAATTTTTAGACTACTATATTTCTATCTTTGGGTTTTAGGCAAAGTTACAATCCTAATATCTAAGGGGTAACTTATGTCAATAGCCTAAACCTATATATATCTATATAATAAAAATTCTGATTATATAGAAATAATGAAAGGTGGAGGGGTGGTTTTTGTAAAACCTCTTAGGGTTAGTAACCCTAGTGTATGTGTCCCCTTCTTATTTTTGTCCGCCCTATTTTCTTTTCTCTATGATGGGAGTTCGTCTCTTGTGAGTCGTCTCCTTGGGGTTCGTCTCTTCTCTTCTCTGTGGTGTGTAACCACGATTGGGATGGCGATTGTTAATCACTCTTCTCCTTCTTCTTGTGTTCGTAACCATGGGCTCCCTCATTTGTTCGTACGAAAACTAGGGTTTTGCAAATTGGGGATCTTGCTAAAAACCGCCGTTAATATGGGGTATTTCTTTGGATAACCGTGAATCAACTGATGATTCACTCGGATTCGAATATCGATTCTTCAAAGAGGTGTGTTTGTTCCTTCTTGATGTTTTGATTTCTGTCTGTTTTGTGATGACTTCGCGTTATCCAATTTTGTGGTTTCTATTTTTCGAATCGGTGATAGGAAAAAATGGATAATCCCTTTGATTTTGGGGTTCTATTTTTCCGTTTGTTGTTTGATAGGATTTGCAGGGCTGAAACCCTTCGTTGCCAATGAGTGTTCACTTGGCGATGATGTTGGATTCGCCTTATGTTAAAGATGTTTTGACAAACACAGAATTATTTCTGGGTCGTGTTTGTATGATCTGCGAAAACGTCTTTTTGGAAAAACCTTGTTGCTGTTTTTGATTCGAATGGAACACAGTGATTTCTATGGTATATGATGAATCTTGGTATATGATGAATACTCGAATACCAATTGTTGGCCCATTTCTATGGATCTTTATTCATCGATATACCAGAAACAAGAAAAAACTGAATTTTCTATTAATCATTCATTATTGTCATCATACAGAAACGTTTTCAAATCTGTTCCTATTTATACAAACTAAAAAGGTATGTCTAAAAGTTGTGTCAGTTCATTTTGAACCATCGTGACCCATGAGAATAACTGTCAAATGACAGTTATTTAACTGCCATGTAACCGCCGGGTTTGGCCTGCGGGTTTGTCTAGCGGGTTGTGATTACCTAGATTGGGTTCCGACCCAATATGTTGCGAACCCGATGCCTAACGCCGTCTCCTACCTGAGTTTGGGGTGAAGCAGGTCGGTTGACCTTAACACTCCCATGTAAAAACACTTTTATAATGGTATGCTTGTTTTATAAAAAAAAGTTTTCTCTCCTCTCCAATTACATGTTTTTGCCTCCATTGTTTCTCATTTTTCTTTCTTCTAAACCAAATACCACAACACATTTCCTTCTTGATTGATTTAGAAACAAATACTCAACAACCGCAAAGGACCAAATAAAAATTCACGGAACACATCATACCATGATTTTATAGAAACTTATAATTGTTAAGTGGTAGAACGTATTTTAGTCAATGTTAAAGGTTTAACTGTCATGTCACTTAAGATTTTCAGTTACTTCAAGATATCCTGGTGTTGGTTCTGCAAACCGACCATAATATTTGATTACTCGAAATTACATTAAAAATCGTAAACACTGTTTTTTTTATGAAAGGGTTTGTCTAACGAATGCTCTCAGGGAAATGTTTAATGTAACTATGAAAGAAAGTTTGAATTAATTTAATTAAAAATCAAATTTAATTATCGAAATTTATAAGCTTAATCAATATGTGTTATATAAAATTTTCTAATATATGAGGAAAGTTCAAGTTTAATAAATGTGTTTAACGAGCAAGAGGATACCCGCATGTTGCGGCGGAGCTGATGTATAGCCGACTCATATTTTCTCTTTTTTAGTGTAGCTTGTTTTGTTTTGTAATTTTTATGACATTCTATTATCTCAAAAAAAAAACCATGTAATAAGATCCCTCAAATCCCCAGAGATAAATATAAATCCATGAATAAAAAATTTAATCAAAATAATAATAACGATAAAACCAAAAATGAAACCTATTTTGGTAATTTCAAACAGTTCAAAGGGTGAAAATCATTAAATAGAAACCAAGTTTGAGATCTGTTCCAATTTGATACCTCAAACTTTGTATCAATCACTAAAACCATCAAAGTTTCTAATTTATTCCATTCTTGTGTAATTTTCATGTTAGAGTGACTTGAATGAAACATTTTTCAAACTTGGTTATTATTTTGTGGCTAATTTTTATGTTTAGTTGTGCATTAAGAGTTGTACATAAAGTTTGTTAGAAGTAGTTAAATTCAAAGGGTGAGTATTTAAAACTAATGTACAACATGTTAATGCATACATGAACACTTTAAACACACAAATTTTAGAAAATTACATAAGAATGAAATAGTTTTAAAAGTTTGATGGTTTTTATAGTTAATATAAAGTTTGAGGTACTAAATTAGAACACTCATGAAACTTGGTTACTATTGTGTGACATATTCCCTTTCAAAAATAGCCCTTGGTTTTGCTTCTGTACTATGATGATATGCAGAATGCTTAATCAATTGTCTATATGCATTATGTCGGCTACTTGACAAAAATGAGCCAGCCCAAATGTGAGAAAAAAAGGAAAAAGAAATGAACTATCTTTAGTATATATCGGTAGCAGCCTACAAACAAATCATTAGCCTAAGCTATTTTGACATTTTTTGTGATGCTTTTTAGTATATATAGTAATTTTAACTCGTGCCCTCAAGGCACTCGTTAGATGATCCCTTTTATAAAACCTAACTGAAATAACTAAGGTATAATTACCATGTTTAAATATAATGAAAATGTTACTATATAAAGAGCGCGGTTGGGTAACTGTATGATTACTTGCGTTTTGTTCAATACATATTGTTATGTATACTTGATTAGTAGCAGAGTTTGAAATACAATATATACGTAGATTACAAATAAGGTCCCGTTTAGTTGGAGTATATTGGGTGGGAATTTATGGCATTTGCATTTTAATTTTCTTTAAATATTGTGTTTGGTAACACAAATAGGGAATTTAAAATTTCATGAATTGCTAAATGGGGAAATTAAAATGGGTTCAAAAAGTGAATAATTTTCATTTAGTTGGAAAAAAATTATAATTTTTTTTCTAGTTGTTTTTGTTCTATTTTTTCTTGGTTTGTAAATCAAAGGATACCCATCACTTTAGTCGAGTCGGGTTGGTCACGTTCGGGTCGGGTCAAGGTCGAGTCAAAGTTAAAAACTTCATACCCGAAACCGACCCTATTTGAATTCTGGTTAGTAGGGTTCGTGTCAATTCGAATCGGGTCAACTCGGATAGAGTCCGTACGGGTTCGGGTCAACTCGGGTCGGGTCCGTTTGGGTTTGGGTCACCCCGAATATGTGTAAAACGTAATAAAATTGATTTTTTTATCATTGTTTATATAAAAATTTTAAAAAATTTATTTTAGAAAGATATTTATTTGGGTGAGTCGGGTAGGACCCGAAACCGAGTTACCAAAATTTTCAACCCGATACCCAACCCTATTTAGTACTCGGGTTGACCCGAATAATTTTTTACCCGCGTAACCCGACCCGAATAGGCTTAATCGGGGTCGGGTCGGGTTTTTTGAAACCCCTATCCGTCCCTCCCTAAAAAATTGCAATAATAAACAAAATGACAGATTTCAAACTATTATAAAATTCTGTCAACCAAACATGCGTAGGCATTTTAAATTCCGGAATTTTAAATTCTCATGAAATTAAATTTCTTAGAATTTAAAATTCTAAAATTTCAAATTAATGAACCAAACGGCACCTTAGTTATTTCTAAATATTAATGTATCCAGAAATTATGAAGTTTATACAGGTTGGACTCTGAAAATAAAAGAAAAAGGATGTGTAAAAAACAAACAAAATGATTTGTTACATATTTTTCGATCCGATCACACTTACAAATGTAGGACAACCATAGAAATGGTGACTACGATTCCGATTAGTGCATGATGTTTTGATCATGGCTTGCAAACCATACGAACAACGAACCATTTTATAATTTCTGTATTTTACCCTGCTATCCTTCATTTATAATACACAAAAACGATTCAAGGACCAATGATGCACGTGGAAAACGATAAAAAACCCGTCAATAAGTACCCGTTGGGATTTTTTTAGTTAAGGGCCAACGGTAAAAAAAGGGAAATTTTGAAATTATTAAAATACCCGTGGTCAAAAAGTCAAACTAACACCAGCTACGTATAACGAGGCTCGAGGGACCAAACGGGTAACAAAAATCAACTTTAGAAATTAACGACATCGACCTCGGTTATCTAGAGACTGAATTCGCAATCAGACTTCAGTTCAGGGACCAACAGTGTAATTTACCCTAAATAAAATATAAGATGGGTTTATAAAGAAAAGTGAAAAGAAAAAGTAAATAATAGGAATCCTAGGATATAAAGTATGGGAATGTTGTTCCTTGGATTCATATCCTTGTGGGTTAAAATATAAACCCTAAACCCTAGCAAGGTTCATTTTGTGACTGGCTGTTGGTTGTTGGATGGAAACAAAGGAAGAAGCATATGTATTTGAAGGAGAAGGATAATATATAATGGAATCCGAATAATTTGATGAAGAGGAAGCCGAACAACTAGAAGAGATGAGGGACCAGTAATGACCGGCTAGAGCCTAGAGGGGTCCAGATGGTGTTACATCGATGATGGTATCATTAATTAAAAGAATCGATGTCCACAGGCTGATTGCTCCATTGGCTTGAAACCTTCCACTACGCATGGAAATCAAATTTGGTACATTCTTTCTTTCTTTTAATTTATATATAACATGCTGCTTGCTTAGTTTACCTTTTAATTTGGTACACTTTATTTGACTTTTGCTAAATCATACCAATGATCCCAATTAAATGTAACATATAGTCTTGTAGACTTTATAAGTCAAATAATAATACACTAAAGTTGACTTTATTAGTCAAACAAATTAACACATTCATCCGCAATAATATGACTAACAACCGAATCTATTCATTTCATCAATCAACACAAAACCACATTCATCCACAATACCATAACCTATTACCTACTAAGAACATTTACCCAAAATCTAATATGTATTCAACCAAGTTCAACCCAAAAAGCAACTACCTTAAAGCTTCACACTATACAATATACGTAAAACCTAAACACAACCCACCTGATAATGAGATATTTCATCAACTTCAGTTGCTTTTATTCAACCATAGCAATGATTTCTTCAAGCTCATTACGTAACCTCAACAAACCAGGGATAATCAGAACAGACCTTTGACACATTGGTGCATCAAACCATCGAAGAAAGTTGTTACAGGTTGGATTCTGAAAATAAAAGAAAAATGATGTCTAAATAAACAACCAAAATGATTTGTTACATATTTTTTGATCCGATCATACTTACAAATGTAGGACAACCATAGAAACGGTGACTAGGATTCCGATTAGTGCATGTTCTGATCACGGCTTTGCAAACCACGCGAACAATGAACCATTATATAATTAGTGTGTTTTACCTTGCAAATCATCATTTATAATACACATAAATGATTCAAGGACCAATGGTGCACGCATAAAACGACAAAAAAAACCCAACACCCATTGGGATTTTTTAGTTAGGGACCAACGGTGAAAAAAGGAAAATTTGAAATCACTAAAATGCCTATGCTCAAAAAGTCAAACTAACAAAAGTTACGTATAACGGGGATCGAGAGACAAAATGGGTAACACAAATCGACTTTAGGGATTAATGACATCGACCCAAGTTATCTAGAGACTGAATTCGCAATCAAACTTCATTTCAGCGACCGTCGTTGTAATTTACCAAAAATAAAATAAAAAAGATGTTATTTGCGTGTGTACTAAGGGTCGTTAGGATTTGGATTTGAATTTGAATTTGGATTTGGATTTAGATTAGAATTGGAATTTGGATTTAAATTTGATGTGAGAGAAAGAAATATATTATAAAATGATATAAATAATTAAAAAAATATAAAAAAGATGAGTGAGAAATATTAGATTATTAGTGAGGTAGAGAGAGTTGATAAAAATGTGTCACACTTTTATCAAATACCACCCTCCCACCTAAGATTCGGTACAGTTACATATTTATGAATGATAGTATTACTTTGACTTACCAAACAATTGCTATAAGCAATGAATGTATTCCTTTGGGTCAACAACCCTTAACCAAACGGGCCTAAGTACACTATGTATTTTGCAAACAACGAACTGAGTTCTAATGTGATGTAATTAAGGTTACATGGGAACTCTAATGACTCTAAACCCACAACCAGGTTTGGGTCTTTACTCTATCTTTTATTAAGCCTGCATAGCATAATTTGGATTCATGAGCGATCGTTTTAATAACCCCATATTTCACACCTGTTTATAAACTAGTCGTAAATGGGATGAGGCTTAGGTTGGGGCTCGAGCTGGGGATATGGCTTATATGTACCATCAACTTGTTCACATATAAATTGTTTTAAGCTTTGTGTGTTTTATTAGTTTGTATAATGCGTATAATAACATGTACTTTTTATTTTAAGGTTGTTTTAAAAATAACATTAATCACTTTGTTTAATATTTTTAATTACTTTATACTTTAGATTTTGTTGTGGCTTATTTACATTGTTCAATATGACAATACTGTTATACTTTTGAGTAACATGGTATTCTAAGAAGAGTATTAAGTATATGTGTTGATTTATGTGCATTAAATAGTTGTAAACCTACTTTTCTAACTTTTATTGTTATTACTTAGAAAATATTTAGTTGTGTTCTAATTGGTTGTGTTAAAATTGATTGTACAACATATTATGTTTAGAAATATATTAGAACCACATAATTTATAAAAAACAAAATCTATTAAGTATGATATTATTTGGAAAAAAAGAGACAATACCACATATAACATGCCAACTCATTTTATGATTTTGTTTTTTACAAATTGGGTGATTCTCCAATGCCTCTTATGTTTATTTATATGATGTTTTTGATGTTTTGGTGTATTTAATGATCACAAATGTCTTTTAGCATTATAAGTAGTTACAATATGCGTGTGACAAACGAAGATAGTAACATAGAAAATAAAAATTAGACGGGAGGGTACCTAACAAGTTTAAATCTGGTATAAAAAAACGTCTAAGATCATTAGAACCCAATGTAGAATACTTGTAATCTATAAACACACAAAGAACTATGAAGAAATCTAGAGAGATAAAGGTTAGGAGGAGGATTTTAGTGAGAGAAAGTAAAACAAGAATGCAAAATTAGATTATGAGAAAAGAAACAACCAACCAACACCCTCTCCATATGTGGAGAGGGTATTTATACAAACAACCTAGGCCAGCCATAGGCTTGTCCATGGGCTTTTTCCTAAGCTAGCCTATTTAGTTTCTATATATTACTATACGAGCTATCAAACGATATAATAGAAGTGACCGATACTTTTCGTGATCCTAACAATCTCCCCCTAAGGGAGGTCACTCCATTTTTCTAAAACTTAAACCAAGCATTCTATGCTTTGTCTTTAGTCTTGTGCTCGCAGACTTGTTTTCTTTACTTCATCTTGTGAATATGATATAGTGATCTTTGACTTTAGGCTTTGACTTGTATCTTGGAGTTGACATGAATGTGATCTTGAACTTCTTAAGATCATCAACTAAGCATAATCTCTTTACGCCGTCGTGTAATATTACCATCTTGTGATCTTGTGACTTTGGACCGACATGCTTATACCTTTCTTTAAATTGAAAAATTCGTGAATTCATCTTTCTTGAGGTTCTTTAACTTCAATACTTTGTCAATTCAAGAAAGACGTTCGGTATCAGAGTAGCACAAGACTTTTGAAACATGTACTTAAGCTATCATAATGTTGTTACATCTGTTGGTCGGGTATGAGCATGTGGCCATGGATATGACTCGTTAGGATGGAAGCTACCACCATCACGAATACCTCCAGGTTTAGGTTAGCAATAATCAACAGATATGGATGAGAGTCTCTTTGTCACTACATCGAATATGGTTGCAATAACCACGGTTCCACATTGATCAGTATAAATACTGTCTGTGATTAGATATAATTTCAAAGAATCTTCTTGACAGAGTTTCACAGCTGTATTAGCCTTTCTTAATACCGAAGCGTCTCAAAGCAGACAACACGATATAAGTAAATCGGTAAATTACTATCTTCCCGATTAAGTCGTCAATTTATGTTCAGCCTTCCTATGTGCAGATACCCTTGTGAGGCTTCCCATGGACATAAGATTGAAAAATTGATTTAAGAAAATCAGTCGGTGTGTTAATATGCAAACGGTTTTGTAACACACCAACAGTTTTAACTTTTCAAAATTCATACGTCAATTCATAAGATGGACCGAATCGATATCCACTGTCATAAGTTTGATCCATATAGGATCTCACAAGTCACCTACCAAGATCTTGTTTGATGTTGGCTCATGTAACACCCCCATTTTTACAATATAGCAGCGGAAGCTAATCTGGGGTATTACTTCATGGATACAACAATCATAATCATAGAAAATGATTTAAAAGAGACGTTTTTGAAAAATTTAGTTATCATTCATTATAATCAGAGTTTTTACAAAATGCAGGTCCCACAATCTAAAACATAAAGTGTGAATGATAACAGTTCAGCCATCTTCAAGTCCATGCCACTCCGTGCCGTAAGTTGCTTAATTACCTGAGATAAACATGCTAAAAAGTCAACACAATGGTTGAGTGAAATTCATAGGTTTGATAAACAGTTTGAATACAAGTCATAGTGTAATAATTGTATAAACACAATTATTATAGAAAATGGTATTGTTATTATACACCCGTTATTAGTAATGATTGAAACGAATATAATCATCATAGGAACAGTGTATTATTGCGTTATTGTCTTGTTTGGTCTGTTTGGTTTGATTGATCTGATTGGTCATGTTCCTTGCCTAACCTCATGGCACCAACACATTATCATCCAAAGTCAATTTAATGACTTGAAGAGCTCATAATATCAACATATTAACATCCCAAAGTCAATTTAACGACTTGAAGTCAATTTAATGACTTGTAGGATTTATAATATTAACACATTAATATCCAAAGTCAATTTAATGACTTGAAGTCAAATTTAACGACTTGTAGGATTTATAATATTAACACATTAATATCTAAAGTCAATTTAACGACTTGAAGTCAAATTTACCGACTTGTAGGATAGATAACTTAGACATCAATTATAATGATATGTCAGGATAGCATGTAATTTGGAAAACACTTGTATTCATAATTTATAGTAGGTATCCCCCTCACGAGTTTATGAAAAGATTGAAATGCGAGGCTATGAATTCACTAAGTCTTTGAAAAGTAATCATATTGTTATAAGATAAACGAGTATGTAAAAGAGTTTGTAACAAGCATGTATCCCCCTATATAAAATAAGTAAAGGCGAGGTTATGAACTTCACTAAGTCTTTGAAAAGTAATCACATTGTTATAAGATAAACGAGTATGTAAAAGAGTTCATGTATCCCCCTCGCGGGTTTATAAAACATGTAAATAAGTAAAAGCGAGGCTATGAACTTCACTAAGTCTTTGAAAAGTAATCACATTGTTATAAGATAAACGAGTATGTAAAAGAGTTTGTAACAAGCATGTATCCCCCTCACGGGTTTATAAAACATGTAAATAAGTAAAGGCGAGGTTATGAACTTCACGATATCGGTTTTAAGTACTTGTGTATATTAAAAACAATTGAGCATGTATCCCCCTCGCGGGTTTATAAAGCATGTAAATAAGTAAAAGCGAGGCTATGAATCACACTAAGTCTTTGAAAAGTAATCACATTATTATAAGATAAACCAGTATATAAAAGAGTTTGTAAACAAGCATGTATCCCCCTCATGGGTTTATAAAACATGTAAATAAGTAAAGGCAAGGTTATGAACTTCACCTGATAGGTAGATGCAATAAATATTTTAGAATGAAAGCTGACGACCTTATCACAATCTTAACGGGGGAAGGTTGATATAGCAAAATGATAGTAAACAGCCACGTCATGTAACCTGAGTAAATATGTCAAGTCTTCGGTAGATTGTACTCTAGAACTTTGGTTCAGAGAGTCTAATATTGTTATGAGTTTGATTGGAAAGTTTAGAATTATTGTATCACCGTTCGGGTCATCATAATTCAGAAGTCATTCAGTAAACGTTTAAAGAGCTAGGGCACTTTAAATCTTAAACCCAACAACTCTCAATAGACATTTATAAGTTATAATAAACTATAATATGAAGATTTAACGCAACGCAAGTTTAAAATAACAATTCGTTAAGCTAGGAAGCAAAACAGGTCACATTAGGGTTTTAAAATGAAAACACGCGGGTTTTAAGTTCAAATTCCTTCAATAATTAATAGAGTGGTTATTTTACCATAAGTTAAGCATGCTAGGATAGATTATAACAACATTTAACCATTATGACATTTATTTTTAAGAAAAACGCAAAATTAGGGTTTCGGGCGTACGGTGTTTCCGAAAGTTACGGGATATTTACCCTTGCATGGATTTAATATTTACAAAACATGTCCAAAATTGCCATGCAAGCTTCTTTTAACATTTCATAGACAATTTATATGTTATTAATAATCTAAAATATGGAATATTTAATGCATAACGCAAGTTTTATTAAAAATAACTATTCGTTTAAGCTAGGAAGCAAAGAGTCAAAATTAGGGTTTTTATATCGGTTTAAAAACGCATGGGTTTTAATCTCAAATTCTTTCATGACTTATCAAAGAAACTTATTTTTAATGGTTAGTTAAACTTATTGGGATAGATTATTAAACAATAGTTTACAAGTTTAGTTTATAGATTAAGCAAAAACATAAAATTAGGGTTTCGGGTGTACGGTTTTGGATCAAAACGGAAAATGAGCATGAATTGAGTTATGAAACTTTAACAAGAGTATATTTAGGATCATATGAACATTATAAGAGTGTAGGAGCAGAAGTAGAACATCTAGAACCTGGGTTTGAGCTTAAAGCTTGGAAACGGGTTGAAATCGAGACTTTTAGCTTCGTACGCCTAGAATAACGACTCCCGGGCTTCTTTTCTTGGTTTATTTTGCTTCACTTCTGTTCTTGAGACTTCTTAGGACCTCTTAGGGTCTCTTAGAGCAAAGTATTGCTGCTATGTAAGGGGTATAGAGGAGGAAGTGGGGGATGAGTTCAAATGAAGAGTTTATGCTTCTATTTATAGTTGAAATGATCTTGGTGGCCAAGGAAAGCTTATGATCTGTTTAGGCATGTGTAAAGGCTATAGGGTGATGAGTAAGGCATAGATAATGAGTTTTTATAAGCTAGAAACTAGCTTAACGGTGTTGGCTTGCTTTGGTGATGTCGCGGCTAAGAAAAGAGACAAAGGGGTGATGTGGTTCATTTTTGTACCATGAAATGGAGTAGATATTTAGGAGTGGTGCTTGTAACCTACTTAGGGATGAAGTATCATGGTCATCAAGGTGCTTGATTGCAAGAAAAACTTTCAAAATGGGTCAAAATGCAAAGGTTATGAGTTTCGGGTACATTAGGGCTCAATTAGGGTTTTCAAGCTTGTAATTCGTGTACAAATTGATTATAAATTGATAAGCCTTTTTTATTTTTTTTGTAAAAAAATTGATTACATAGACCTTATATTAAGGATTTATCCAAAAGTTTATAGGTTGGTTCGGGTTAAAATGGGCGAAAAAAGAGGGGTCAAACGGGTTCCAAAGTTCCAATTAGGGCACAATTTAGGGTTTCTTTGGATTCAATTTGCTATAGCTGAAGTTAAAATGATGAAATGATGATTGTATATTGATTTGAGAATGTTGTAAATTAAGTTTTATTATAACTTATTTGAGTATTGCGTTTAGGTTTACACATGGATAATAACGAATCAGAAAACGGGTCATTGGTTTAGTATTTTGCTCGGGTTAGGGTTTCTGAGTTTTGAATTAGGGTTTTGAAGTGTTAAAAATGTTGTATGAAAACTTATTGATAGAATTAAATTAGGGTTTACACAATTTGTATTAAGTTTAGTACGCTTATACAAAAGTGGTGGTGAAAGAATTTGGGGTAAAGGCCTATTTTTAGAGATCATGTTTAATGATTTGTATATTGAGCTTATAAGGACTTGTACTTTGATTTGGAGGGAGTTTATATTTCAAATCAGATGTTATTTTACTTGTATATATGCTTTAGTAGCTTGTACATTCACTTTTAGAATATTAAACCTTTCATGGATATTATGGTTTAGAGGTATACGATAATGGTTTAAAGCCCGTTTTGATATAACGTTGCGAATGGTACATTATAGGAATAATGTATTTTGTAATAAGAATATGATGATATTGACTTGACATATTGTGATGTTTGCTTAACATATATGAAGACAGGATGGCCATAGATACGTTGTGTGAGCTCGTCTATTTTAGTTATGTAAGTTACATGACATACTGATATATTGACAATACAACTAATGTAATAAAGCAAAAAATTTCCCTGTACAATTGTGATAATAGAAAAATAGGTTTTGTATTTGATGAAAATTCTTGGGTTGTTATACTTTAAGACTAGAGACATCCCAATGATAGTGAAGAGCATTTTCACCATGGCCTTAGCGTTTAAGAATGGTGTTTTGGATGAGAGAGGCATCAATGTATTAGCAATCATCTGGATGTTATAAGTTGTACTTCTCAAATTGATTGGTATAGGTTCCATCGGTGTACAACAATCATCCTTGTGAGGATATGTTTAGAACCGTTCTAAGATGTTCCAAACTCCATGCATAGTTGTGTCCATATATTAAAGTTTATCAAACGGTTGTCATGGTCAAATCTATAACTCGTATAGAACTCTTGAAGGTGGCGAGGGTAAATGGTTTTTGGAAGATCGTGAGCAAATGAAAAGCATAGGGAGCGAGTAAATGGTTCAGTTAATCTCAAAAGGTTAAGGTAGTCAAGTTCACATTCGTGACCCTCATGATAGTTCTATGACACGAATGGCTTGTAATGATCCGAATTTGAACCGCGGAATGCTTTCATGTATTGTTGTTAGTTTTTTTATTTTTTTGATCACCCATTTTTTCCTAGTATTAAACAAACAACAAGTTAACACAACAATTAATACTCAAAACGCACAAATAAAAAAATGTTTACCCCTTTTTCCCATTTTAAGCCGAAAACCATATTGTTCCAAAATGGTTTGAATAAATGTCGCCATAGTTTTTTTTGTATTTTAGACTTTTAAATGTTTTGTATCAATCAATTTTTCAATCTAAAATGTTTGGAAATTAGCTACAAATCTAGTTTTGAATCGAAACATTCTAATTTAAAGAGGAAACATGAATCCAAAAATACACACTATTAGATGAAAAAAGTATCAATATGAAAATTAGTTTAATATGGAATAATGAGTGATCGTGACATACCAAAATAATCACAAATCGAGTGAAAGAAAGAAAAAATGGTGATTGTGGTTCCTCTTGTTGTGGCCGGTTGAAAAGAAGAGGAGGATGAAGAGGAGGTTTTTTTTTAGAATTAAGTGTGAGGTAGATTTGGAAGTTTTGTTTGGGTATTGGAGGAGTGTGGTCTAATGAAAATAGGGATTTATGATTTTGAATTATGGATGAGAGAGTGGATAATTTAGGAGATAAAAATTAAAGGGAATTTTGTATGGAAATATTGCATGGTTAACAAAGAACTAATCTTTGTTAATTGGTTTAGAGATTTTAATTACAACTTAAATTTGTAATATAAAATTTATGTCATACTTATAATAGGTAGTAACTTAATTTAAAAACTAATTGAGTTTTGATTAAACGCTTTATTCTTCATGCTCTAACATTCTGAGCCCTAATCTAAGATATTTAAAGGTTTTACGTTTCAGGGGCTTGGTGAGGATGTCGGTGATGTTGTCTTCCAAGGCGACTTTATCCATAGAATATTCCCCTTTTGAACATTATCTCAAAGCGAGTGATGATGAATTTTGATGTGTTTTGTTCGGGAGTGATAGACGGGATTTTTCCTTAGGTATATTGCACCTTTGTTGTCACAAAGTACAAGGAAGTCTTCATAATGAATGTCATAGACTTTCATGGCTTGCTTCATCAATAAAGCTTGTTGACAGGCCCTTTCGGCGGCAACATATTTGGCTTCATTTGTGGATATAATGGTAGCCATTGTTGTTTTTTTTTTTACAACACCATTGGTTTAGACATCCTTCCAACTAAGGTGTAAAACTCCATTGTTCTTTTTCTATTCGATTGTAATCTCCTGGCATGATCTAAGTCGGCATGGACACAAAACTTTAAGGTCGGTATGGACAAAAATTCAATTTACTGAGCCATTTCGGGTCCAAGAAGGCCTTAAATAATGAGTTCACTTTATGTATCTAAAATATACGTTAAAACAACGGCATATAGAGATTCCTTGGGGGTTATCTTGGAATCATGTCAACACAAAGATACACTAAAACATTATGTCGGGTCGGTTAATCAGTGAGATTTAACAGGACACCTACCATTACAATCTATATTTAGAGCTATCAACAAAGCTCCATCATTATCCTAGGAAGTTTTAAATCGATATGACATTGGTGTCTTAATGGATTTAGCATTTTCAAGATATTAGTTTCTTGAAGACAAATTCTTGTATTTGTTTCTTGAATATGAATATACATTGTCCAATCTTGTGTGTTATTATGGTTTAGATAGATTGAAGATCTCCTAATTTATTCATTTTAAATTTATCATGCATGCATTCTACAAATTCATCACATAAGTTTTCACATGTAGATCCAAATTTAATATCATCTTCAAATATGTGAATGATTAATTGATGCTTATTCCTTTTCTTTAGAAGTATTGATTTGTTTTTCTTCCCTAACACATAGTCTTGATCAATCAGATACGATATAACACTATTATGCCATGATTTATTTTCAAGCGCAAGTCCATGAAAATCCTTATTCATTTTGAATACATAGTTAGCTTTTTGAAAATCTATAAAACGGGGTGGTTGTGTGACGTATATCTCCTTTTCAATGACTCGATTAAAAGCACTTTTAACATCCATTTGTTGTAGTTTAAACATCCCACTGCATGCATAAGCAAGCAGTATACGTAAGGACTCAAGTTGTGCAACTGGGGCAAATAAGATGTTTATGGGTGACTCTGGTTGATTAGGCTCACAAGTTACTAACCTAGCGTGGTTTTTACAAACTATTCCATTCTCATTCAATGTATTTCCAAAAGACCATTTTAACTCTATTATGGTATGACCACTAGGTGGTGGAACTAATTTCCAAACGTTATTTCATGAAAGTAGGTTTAGTTCATGACGCATGGCCATTGTCCAACATTTGTCCTTAATTGATTCTTCCAAGCACTTAGGTTCTAAGATCGATATGTATTATATGTCATGGTTGCATAGTAGTGATTATACGAAAGCTAATAAGAATAGAGGAGAAGAGCTAGAGAGTATTTTTATCATTTTTTAAATTTTCATTTCAAAAAGGAAAATAGAAATGGGAGAGAGAAGTGAATTACAACAAATTTAAAGTTTTGTATAAATACCCCTCCTAGATAGGTATTTATACTTATTGCTTATCCTATTCTATTTTCCTAACTTTAGTCAAACCTTGGTCAACATTACTTAACTTTGACCAAGATAGACTTTATTACATTATAATTACTAATAAAAATAAAACTAATCAAAAACTATACAAAGGACCAATTCATATAATAATAAATACTTTTCATGAACCTAACTATCTCTCCCTAAGGGTTGATTATTACAAACGCTTCATGGTTGGTAGAATTGGTCTTCCATTCATAAAAGATTCCTTTACTTTATTTGCTTTTATTTTTCCAAAATATCTTTTTGCCATGTTTCTCCCCCTTCAAGAGGATCAACATTCCTATGATGTTCATCGTGATATGAAAAATTTATTGTTTTTCAAACTTAGCTTTCAAAATTTCCTATATTTCTGGATCAGCTGCTTGACCTTGAGGCTTTGAATTTATATTCAGATACAATTGATGTTGAAGATCAAAAGATGATTTTCCATCAATTGACATGCTTGTTGTGGTAATGATTGAGAGTTGTATTCTACATGTGCTTTCGAAACAGTTCTTCAATCATTTTTGGTCCATGAGTTGCAAATTCTTTGGCGATCATTTCTTTAGCATTTATAAGATCAACTTCACGATCTTTGTTAACTGCAAGATTAACCAGACGTGACATCTCTTGTGTGATCATTTCTTTGGTTTTTGCAAATGTTGTGTCAGGTATAACCTTGTTGCAATGATCAA
Source organism: Tanacetum coccineum (assembly GCA_026074375.1). Classification (NCBI taxonomy): domain Eukaryota; kingdom Viridiplantae; phylum Streptophyta; class Magnoliopsida; order Asterales; family Asteraceae; genus Tanacetum; species Tanacetum coccineum. The sequence continues at coordinate 51,185 of BQNB010011504.1, forward strand.
GAACTTCGCAAATCTTGCTCATAAAGAAATCATGAGTAACAAATTTGTTTTTGATACAAGAACGAATTAGACACACTGTAGTCTGCAACTTGCCAGACAAATACATTCCTGGTAGAGTCTTTGACCTGAAAGAAATAGATTGTTTCTTGTGTCTTGTTGTGGATGAAGCTATGGATGTAGTAGCAGTTGTTGGTGATGCAGTAGTTGTTAATTCCTTAGAAACTGTTTTATCAAAAGATGAAACATTCCTAAAGGATCTAGTTGGTGAGGGAATTGGTGTCTGCTTATGTTCTTTCCTAATCTTCGTACTATCCATCACATTATCAACAATATATTTCTCCTTAACAACCTTATCTGTTTCCTCAACATTATCATTGTTCTTTTCTTTTTCAATATCTTCATCTTTCTTTTCTTTTACAATCACTACATCCTCTTTCTTTTCTCTTTTCATTCTCTATATCGTCTTTCTTCTCTTTCTCAATCTCTACATCATCATCATCAACATTTTTTGGATTTTCCTTATGACTCTCAAGCTCTAACCTAGTACCAGAATCATGAACATCATCATTAAGAACTGAATCAGCAAACTCACTTGCATATGATTCTTCATCTTCATCACCTTCAACTAGCTTTTGCAATCTCCTATTCTGCTAACTTTTCTTGTACTTTAGCTATATTTTCTTGTGCTTTAGCTACTAAAGCATTTTTGTGTAAAGTAAGACTTAAAATAGTGGCTTCAGCAATTTCATCTCTCTCTCTATCACCACTGGGAGGTGGAATTGGAGTTGTACTTGGTTTCTTCCTTTTGATGGTAATTTTATGTGATTGCCTTGGTGAACTTGATTCTCCAGCACTCTGCTTCCTCTTCTTCCCCTAGGGACTAGCAGTAAGGGTAGGTGTCCTATAGGATCTAGGTGTAGACTTATGCGTTCCTTGGGTAGAAACAACAGGTTATGGTTGATTTATTAGACATCTACAGTCATAAACACCGTCTCATAATCCTTAAAGTCATCAGTGGCATAGATCTCCTCAGTTAGAAACGCAACCAGAATCAGCATCCCTCGTACACGTACATCCCTAGTTGTGTACACACTAACTAATGGAATATCATCTTTGATAGAATGATAATCCTCTTCAATCCTTTAAGGAATCTCTGGGAATTTCTTTATCAAATCAACAATTTTAAGCTTGATGAATTGAGGATACCATATGGCTTCTTTCTTTAGTCTTACATTATTCATGAAATCCCACCATAGAAGAGCAACATAATCAACATTTGTTCGGTTGATCACGACATGAAACAGTTGAAGAATATTGATCTTTGTCTGATCATGTCCAGATGTTATTGTGGTTAAGCAGCTGTTGAACACCTTGAACATTATTTTCTATGGTTGAGCTAGATTCTTTGTATAGAAGGCGCCCACTTTATCAACAACACCTTGATAGCCAACCTTGTTCATGAAAGCTTCAATAGTTTCAATGTTAACTGGTGCGACAAATGGATTTTCAGGAGTTTCCACTAGCAACTAAAGAATGTCTCGGAACATATCCACAGTATAAACAAACTGTTGAGTATTCAGCATAAACTTGATCGTTTCTTCAGGACCAGGTACTTGTCTAATCGTCTTACGGAATTGTTGTAAGTACACAACAGGGACATCAGCAGTGGCAGTTAAGCATAAATAAATGAATGATCAAGTAGAATCTGCCCAATAATCTTGCATTCAGGAGAGCATGGAATACTCTGCAGCACCGTGTAATTGTTGCACCTCCTGATTGTATGAAATTTTAGAACAAGTTGAGCAGCTAGAATTACTTGTTGAGCCATATGGAATACTGTATGATGACATGAAATGAGATAAATTTATGTAATACACATTTATATAACATTTTTGTCTCTTTCCACTCTGTCTGTTTTTATGTGCTCTGGCAATTCTTTTTGAGCATATTCTGATCATTTTCTTTCTCATGTGCCAATTCTTTGCTTTTTTCGGGCACATGCCATACGCTTTATTCGTCTTTTTCTTTTAATCTCATTTTGTATGCTCTGGCATTTCTTTTTCAAGCATACTTTGATTTACTTTTTCACGTATGGATTTTATCTCTTTTTCTATTTGAGATTCCTCACTAAAAAGCATTTGTGAAATGATACTCTTTCAAGAATAATAAAATATACTCTAATTTTGAAAATACTAATTTGGCAAAACAACCCCAGTTTTTTAAAAAACCATTTTAATAAATCCAAGAGTATAAATTTATATTCTTAAAAACTTTTAGTGAAAGAGTACCACTTCCTGACACAATGATACGTCTTTTTGATTTAGAATTTGAGATAAATTTTTCAAAACACAAGTTTTTCAAAGACGTCTAAAAATAATGATTATACAACCAATCTAATGAAACATAAATTGGATGGTCACTAAGCCACTCACTCCTCATTCTATTCATTGCAGAAAACCGCCAAAACCGGACATGACTTAGACCATTTACCCAATTATGTACAATAGATAGTCATAAATCACTTTTTGAACGATTTTTAACACAATATTTTTTAAAACTTTAAACTTTTCTTTGGATACAATAATGGAGAAACTTTATGATCACAAACAGTTGAAGCACCATTTTATTTCCACTTCATGTTTCCTTTTCATGTTTTTGAAATCATTGATCACATGACTGAAAAATTTTGTTATACAAAACCTAATCTTATATACGATATTTGGATGGTCAGTAGATTGCTCAATCCTCATCCTGTTACACTCAGGAAACGGTCAAAACCGGACACAATCTTCACCATTGACCCATATAGAAATAAAATATGATTCTGTAACAAAATTTATCATTTGTTTTTGTAAGATGCCATTTTTTACAACAATTAAGCCCATTTGAGTATTCGTTAAAAATTTTTGGCCCATTAATAACCTTATATGAAACCCATTCTTAAAAACCTATTGTTTCTTACGAAACCCATTAATTAAACCTAAAATATCATTTTTGAAACCCATTTGGCGCATTACTGTTCATGAAACCCTTTGATAAGCTTTTACGAAACCAAAACTTGAAAAAAAATTGATTTCGTTAAACATTATACCAATTGAAAAATGATATCGGATATTTTTTGGACTTGGTTTTCAGTCATATTTTATCATTTATAACAATTTTTGGCTTATGCTTATGTCCAAAAACAATTTTTCAAAGATACGAAACCTATCATCGTTACAAAACCTAATGAATTTATTCCACAAATGATATTTTTTTTTGAATCATTCAATCTCAATCATGTCACAAAGGCATCAATTAACATTTTGCCTCATCAATTTCACTTTTTAATCACTTTGCATATTTACGAAACCTTAGATATAAACGAAACCTATTTCATTCAATTAATATTAACAATTAAGCACAAATAATACAAATAGGACACGTTTTCTTATGTTTTGCAGTCACAAATAACCAATAAAACGATTTGGATCGTGTTTCTTTATTACGAAAGCTCAAAGTATTTACAAAACCCTTTTTTATCAATTTACGAAAGTGAAAAAGTTTCGTATGAAACTGTTGGATTTATACTTCTGAAAATGACTATCCAACTTTAGCAGTTTTAGTCCCTCAAATTTCCTTACGTAAGCTATTTTAACCCTATGAAAGCTAACTTTTTGAACTTGTCATTTCAGACCCTCAAGTTTTCTTTACGTAAGCTATTTTAACCCTACGAAAGCTAATTTTTCAACTTGTCATTTCAGACCCTCAAGTTTCTTTCGTAAACAATAAACACCCATTTTCCTCATCGAACCTTTTTAAATTATTTTGCAATTAAGTTCCTATTTTTTACATAAAAATTTATAACTCCCCCTCAAACAATTATCCACTTTTTTTGAAATTTTTTTTTTGAAAATTTGTTCAAAAAGAAGTTATTTTTGCTTTTGAGAACACACTTTTATTTTCTGATGATTAATTGACTGAAAATTTTATAACTCCCCCTCAATAAAATATCTAATTAAAGAACTTTATCCAAAGATAGTTAATTTTGCAGTTTTGGACATTCTTTGAGAAGATGTTTGAAAATTAAGAATTTCATAACTCCCTCTCGAATAAATTTTTAATTAAAGAACTTATTCAAGAGATTGTTATTTCTTGCAATTTTGCACACTTGAATTTTTCAAACTTGATGATTTTTTTGAAAGATGTTTTAAAAAAGAATCATTTGTTTGTGAATGGATTTTGATTACAAACCATATATTTTAGCAGTGAAAGAACATTTTGAATGATTTACTCCCCCTCAGTTCATGATACATTTATTTTGCATTTAGAGAATCACTTTTTGAGAAATACAATATCATGCAACTGATAAAACAGAGAAGATATGTGTTTGTATCTTTAAATTATATTTTTGTGTTTTTGTATTTTTCAAAAAAAAAATTTATTTTTTAGTTTTGAAAAATAAAAAATAGTAAAAAATATTTTTTCTTGTTTTTGAAAATTTTCAATTTTGTATTTTGTTTTTGAAAAATTTCAATTTTGTATTTTGTTATTTACAATTTGTTTTGATGTGTGATCTTTCATTCAAGAAGATGACTTTGCCAGACGTTCCAACTGAGTTGAAGTCATACATCGCATACCAATCATGTAAACTAAATACTCAAACCTTTCCTTTGGAAGGGCTTTAATAAAAAGATCAGCAAGTTGGTATTCCGCCTCGACAACTGTAAAGTTTCAATTGGTACCTTTTTTTTCTAACATTGCTCTTGATAACAGTATAAACAGATGTTAATGTGTTTTGTCGAAAATTTGGAGTACCGGGATTTGCAAGATATGGCATTGTACTTGGTGGACATCACAATTATATTGGAATCTTGTTGTTACCGGAAATCCATAATTGCAGTTGCGTCCTCATCCCAAATGACTTGAGCCACAACATGCAATATGATAGTACTCAGCTTCTGCAGGTTGTATTGTTTGACAATTAGCTTTTTTTGACGGAACCAACTAATAGCTTTATCTCCAGAATTGAATGCCTCCAGATGTACTTTTGCAAATCATATTACACCCTAGACGCAAAAAAGAATTGGTTCCTGAAGTTCCAAAGGCTCCACCAAGAAACGTAAAACACGCCTTCCAACACATCTTTCGTCTTAGAACCTAAACGGGTAGATTTGAACCAAGAGAGCCAATCTTCGTACGACTCATAAGGATGAACATCCAAAAAATAATATTCGTAGAGACCATTGTTTAACTTACAATGTCTGAGAACGAAATGAGACCATTGTGCAACTCACAATGTCTAAGAAGTAAGATGAGACCATTGTATAACTCACAATGTCTGAGGTATAATTGAGACCATTGTGCAACTCACAATGTCTTAAGAAATGCTCTGGTATTTATATAAATAACTCTTATATAATTAAACGTGCGATATACGCAAAAGATGTAAGCATATATATTACATATATGTATGTCATGTAAGCACTTAAGGTAACAAGTAACCTAAGCAAGGAAAAACAAGTAGTGTGTATGCACTTTGAAAATGTTTGTTGTGATGCAATATTTGCGAAAACGGCTATAGTCTAGGGTAAAATATGCAACCTAGTTCTCTATAGCTAGTGCTCTGATACCAATCTGTAACACCCCCAAAAATGTGTGTCGCAACGGAAGTATGTCCAGGGGAGTTACTTCATAATACACAGCGCTAGATACAAGAGAACGACATCTAAATGTGTCGTTTGAAAAATAATCTCTTTGATTTCCTTGAAATTAATATAACATCTGTCCCATAATTGCATCACCATGAAAAACTTGAATGTATAGACTCCAATGCACTTCAAGTAAGCCAAGTATCTATATCACCTGAGAAAAACATGCTTAAAACGGTCAACATAAAGTTGGTGAGTTCATAGGTTAGTTTAAAAAGTGATAATTAAATATGATTTAATTATTTTTGAGTCGGTACGCATTGTACGGGGCTTTCAAAACTTTGCGAGGGTATTTCAGTCATCTTTTGACTGTTTTCGGGTCTCGGTTAAAACTAAAAAGTTGTCCGGAATGTCGTTTTACATCAAATTGCTTTAGAGTCCGAGTTGTGAAAACGTGATCTAGCTGCTCGTTTTTTGATAAATCAACCTAGGAATAACATATATCTCCTTTAAATATGTTCTGAAAAATTACCGGTTACGCGGTAATCGCTTTTATGTGAAAATAAAAGACCAAAAATCAAAAAGTCAAGTCAGACTCGAAAAGTTAAAGATTAAAATAGTCCTTTAAAATTTCAAAAATTCTCGGATGTTACATTGGGCTTCTAATAAATAAGTAGTATATTATATTTATCGGACTTAAAAAGTTTAGGAAAGCCCACAAACACCCATATGGGTGGCCGGCCTATAGAGAAGGAAAAAAGGGATGAGATAAAACTATTTATGGTAAATGAATTAGTGATAACATCACATTAATTTGATTGATTTTGATTGACCAAATTAAAGATATTCTCTCCTCTCTTCTCTTTATAAAAACCCAACACATAAACATATACATAGGTGTGTTTTTGTTTTTTCTTGATCCAACTTTTGTATCTTGTCCATTCAAAAGTATTTTACAAAGCTACGAGGTTAAGACTAGCATCTATTTTATGCGATGAGAAATCTACTTGCGCGTTTTTAAACCTTAACCCTTAGTATATTATATGTATATATATTGTTTTTCGTCCAATCATAACTTGTCTTGTATATTTACAGAAAGTTTCTATTTTTAGACTCTTCGTTTTTAGAACCGAACAATGTTCTTAAAAATAAATTTATTGAAATAATTTTAATTAACCGTCCTTATTTTATCACTCCTAAATCGTACTCTATAAGGTATTAATATTAATTAAATAGATCCGTTTTGACTTTTACGTTGACCTTAGTCTGACAGGCTATATTCTTCAAATATTAAACCGACAAAGCCTCGCGGCAAAGTAAACGTTATTCCGGACAACTTTCGTGTTTCGACGGAAGGCCGAAACGGACTCGAAAGTGCTCTCAAATCTATTAATTAATAGATATGTCAGATTTAATATATATTAAAATTAACTTATTTTCTTTCTAAAGTGTAAATTCGATTTCACTCTAGTTCCTCGTTATTGGGATTTAAAAGTCCCGTTTTTATTCAAATCGTCACCCCCCCCCCCCCCCCCCCCCCGTCAAAATATAATTTTTTATATTTTGTAACCCAAAGGTCCCTACATCTTCCTTCACCACACCCCACCCTACCCCTCGAACCCCCCTGCCATCGCCCATCCCCCCCCCATGTTCTCGTTCCTTCCCCTCCCCCCGCTCACAATTATCCGTTATAAAAAACGCGGCCATATAGTCCGTTTTTAGCTCAAAAACCTCATCCTAAAATACCATTTAATATTAGCTTATACATTAATATCAATTCAAGTTTTAAATATTAATATCATATTTTACTTAGACGTCACAAGTTTAAACAGATTTCATCACATACACTTTAAATCGATAATAAACGAAACAATTAATATATTTATGGTGCAAAACAAAACGCACCCTTTTGTGTCTGATTATCAAACCATACAAACCCCCGACTGTCCCGGCTGTTTGACAGCCAACCCGACACACCCTCGTCGGTTGTTAACCCACAAACCCGACACATCCCCCTTTGTTTTACAAACGCACCCTAATCCGTTTTAAATAACCAAACGCAACCTATGTGGGGCTTATGCTACAACCCAACGCACCCTATTTGGTGAAAACACAAACCAAACGCAGCCCCTTGCTGCGGACCGGATTCCAAACGCACCCTTTGGCTGATTTACACAGCCAAACGCACCCTTATGTGGTGTTAACCACAGAAACAAACACCCCTTGGTGTTGTACGCATAACCAAACGCACCCTTTTTGGGGTTGAGGCACAAACAAACGCACCCTACTCGGATACAAAACCAAACGCACCCTTCTTTGGCTTTAACATCCCAAAACGCACCTGTTCCAATGAAAACCAAACGCACCTTGTCGGTGCTGCAAAACTAAAACCCAACCAACCTTTGTCGTCTAGAAAAACCAAACCTGGACGCACCCAATTGTGAGGCTGAGACAGGCCTAAACGCACCCCTTGGTGCTGACCCGCGAACCAAACGCACCCTCGAGGTGCGAGACAACCCACCAGACGCACCCTTTGTGGCGCAAGAAAAACGAAACGAACACCCCTTGGTGGTGTTTCGGTTAAACCACAACACGAGCACCCCTTGGTGGTGGTGGTTCATTACCACCGAAACAAAACCACCCTTGGTGGGGTGGGTGGGTGTCACCGAGATAACACCCTTGTGGTGTTGTCTATGCCAAAACGCACCAGGTTTAGGTTAAACACAGCAAAAACAAACACTCCTGTGGCGCTAACAACAAAACCGAACGCACCCATTTTCGACGGTGGTGATGTGGTGTTGTTATGACGATGATGATGACGAGTTGATGATGATGATGGTGTGATGCGGACTGCTGAGGGACAGTCGAGTGGGGGAGGGGGAAAAAAAAAAAAATTGGCGCCGTGGCGGCGAGTAGTGGTGGGTATGCGGTTGGTGTAACACCCCAAAAATCAGGGTCGCAGCGGAAGGAAAGGAAAGGGAAGGAAGGAAAAAATGGTGGTAAACATTGGGGGGCTACGTCAAAGTACAAAAATCAAGATATAGGAAAACGAATTAAAATGGACGTTAAAAACTGAGTTTTCATTTCGATGTCATTACAAAAAGATAAGAGTTTTCACGTTTGGTCCTATAGTTTTATTAGAAAGACATTTAAGTTTTTATTAAGACAAATGTTTCATTGAATTTAAGAAAATCAGAATCCCTCTAATAGTAATCCTCACGGCTCCCATCCAAGGCTGTGACTCAGCAGCACCTTAGATTTAAAACAGCTAGAAAGTCCAACAAAATTGCTTCGAGTGAATTCATAGGTTTATCAGGAATAGCTTCTGTGGACCTACAAGATCGAAAAGTATAATAGTAGACTATGAAACACATTCAATAGTCTAAAACAGTATTATTTGCCCTAAGCTCATGACACCGAACCTTAACTAATAAAACGTATAATCAAAACATGTACTCGAGGTTGTGCCCCAAACACGGTTACAGATGTTACATAAAAAACATCCATACGAATTTCTCAATACTGATGTTGCCAAACTTCCTACGAATTTTCTTCAAGTGTTAAATGCGTCAATGTCAACTAGAAGGAAAACCACTAGCCTAGACGGGGATGGTCAGTCCCGATGATCTATCCATATACACTAGCGTTATTACCCAGCTGGTAATTAACGGTTTCATGATAAAAGGGGACTTTTAATGGCAAATACGGTAACTTACGCAATAATGTAATCAGGAAATAGCCATACAGTTCTTGAAAACACTTGTGTCCAAAGAAATCAAAGCATGTAATCTCCCCCCATATTAATAAAGCAAGTAGAGGCAAAACGGGGGCTATGAACTCACCTTGAGTTCTGATAATCCAAATATCGCAGATAAAGCGTCACGTAAAAGATCGAATGCAACCTAAATTATCATAGGTCGTATAAGTACTAATCACATTGAGTAATCTCTACCATGCATAAGTCTATTTAGCTAATCACCATCTAATTGTTTGAGTGAAAACATATTTATAATTGTAAAACATTTATAAATATCTGAATAATGTAATTATAGTTATTCCTGGTAGGGTATTAGTTACTCCTGGTAGTGTTGTAGTTACTCCTGGTAGTTATAGTTATTACTACTGGTAGTATATTAGTTACTCCTGGTAGTGTATTAGTTACTCCTGGTAGTTATAGTTATTACTGCTGGTAGTATATTAGTTACTCCTGGTAGTTATAGTTTATTTTCTAAGTCTGACCCGACTATAATGACCCACTAAATCACATTTTCATGACTCGGGTTCTAAAGAGAATTTATGCGAAACGATATTTTGAACAACTTTCCAGTTCTGTCCGAGACCCGAAACTCGACCGAAATGGGCGAAAAAGCACTCGCATCAGATCTGATGCAGTGTATTAATTACCAAAAAGCCAGATTTTGCCCCCGCCTTACGACCCGTTATCACTCGCTTTTAGACTTAAAGAACCTCGCGGGGAAGTAAAACGACCTTCCGAACGACTTTCATGTTTCGGCCGAAGGCCGAAACGGACTCGAAAGTGCCGCAAATACCATCTTAAAATCCTGACAGAAACCACTAACTTAACAAATGCTGGATTTTTATACCTCGAATATATACCTCGTTTTCGCTCTAAATTTTTCGTTATAAATCCGTTTGACAAATTCCTTACCTTTTCGGAATCGTCGTGAATCATACTACTTTATAAAAATATAAAATAATGTGTTATATATACGAATTTTGGACAGAATCTTTGAGTGACCTTGTTGAATCCATTTTTAATCCATTTTAACATGATATTAGCAATATCTCAACATATATAATAGTGTGCAAAATGATCATTGCAAGTAAAAACCCCATTTACATGTTAAAAATCCTACATGGTGATTCAAGCTACAATAGAACTAACATATGCATAAAATGAATATTGAAAGAACATAAAGGGTTCTAGATGACCTTATGGTGTATGATGATGATGAACAAAGTAATCTAAACCCTTGTTTAGATAGAAATCTAAAGCTTGCACCAAAGAAAACCCTAGTTTTCTTAAATAAACCTTAGCTTCCCTTTTCTTGATTAAAGCTTGAATATGGTTAACCAATGCTTGGAAACCTCTTAGAATATCTTATGAATGATGTGTGTAGGTGTGTATAGGTTGTAGAAAAATTGATATGGATTTGGTTAAAGAGGGTGTTTGTGCCGTGAGCTTAAAGGAGACCAAGGGAGAGTGTTTTTGAGTTTTTGCTTAAGTGTTTATGCATGTATGTGATATCTATCTCTAGTTAAAAGGGGACAAGGGGACCAAAAAAGGAGGGAACAAGGGACTTAATGGTTTATGTTTATGTGTTCCTCCTAATGGGAATCATCCCATGAAATCAAGGGTTAGTGTTTCACTAGCTTAATTTATATACTTTGTATGTTTACTTGCACATTTATAAAAGAAATGTGTAAGTAAACTTTTGATTAAATGTAAAGTGTAGTTTTAAATTAAAAGTATTTGTAAAGTCTTAGCATATTGTAAAGTATTTGTTATCGTGATATTACTCTTATGAGATGTGTTCTTAGATCGAAATCAAAAAATTGAACAATGTCGTTGTGGTTGTGATGTTCGACAGAACCACAAAACAAGAGAAAGAGAAAAAATGAATTTTTGAAATGATAACTTGTATATATATAGTAAATATCTAGAAAATATCTTGTACCCACTTTTAATTAAACGCGAGCCTTAAACGCGAGCTATAACCAAGGTCAGGAAACAAAGATGACATGGTTCATAAAATAATATTTTATTGATATAAAATAATAACGAGGACACGTCGTAAATTTTTACGAAGCTCGAACTATTAACGATTAGCCATGCGGTCAAATGTCGCTCGCGAAACTACAAAAAATAAAAGTTATCAATTCTTCTCCAAATTTTTCATAATAACATATGAAAATATTTTATTAGTGACAACTAAAATTTTAAATGTCGACGCTCGTTCACGGAAACTCGTAAAATAATATTTACGACATCGGCCACGAAATCGTCGTACAATGACCGAAAACACGAGGTATTATATATAATAGTGATAATTGCAATGCATGCAATTATTATAGAAAATAGTATTATTGCCCTAAGCTCATGACACCGAGGCCTTGAGAAAATCAATAACCACAAGTAGTTGCCCAAATGGGTGCCTTTGCCAAACACCCGCATAGTGATTCAAATGAAGTACGTTTGGTTACCCCATGAACGGGTACACCAACGGGGAGTTCAGTCCCAAATAGATCTATTCATAGTATTTGCGCTTACTCAACCAGTACGTTCGGTTCAAGTAATTAATGGTTCATGATAGTGGGGTCTTATGGCAAAAGTATGTAAGTAGGCAATAATATATCAGGATAACATACAGTTGGAAAAACACTTGTATTCATGGTTTATAGCATGTATCCCCCTCGCGGGTTTATGAAACATTTCAAAGAGTTAAATGCGAGGTTATGAACTCACCTTAACAGGACAATCTGATTGATGCAAAAAAGTATATCAAGTGGAAAGTAACGGCCTCGTCACGCAACCTGAGGTAATATGTCAAGTCTTAGTTTGATTGTTTATATTTCAAAATTTCTAAGTGTTAACATAATATCACTTTGATTTATTACTTTATCGAAATATTGTATCACTGTCGGGCTATCATTAATTCAGAGGTCATGCAGTAAAAGTTTTGGAGCCAGGGGGCACTTTAAATCCTACCCAGGCAAAACTCGTCAAAACGTTATACTCAAATGAAATCCCTCATATGAAATTCCTAAGTAACGTGATCGATTAAGATTTTAAGTTTCTTCAAAAGCTAGTCGATGATAAATTACGTTAAAAATATATAACGTAATTTGTTTTATAATGCGTCTCGAATTCATGATTAATACGACAAATGTGTCGGCGTTTACTAAATAGAGTTTATGATATGTTATATATTATTTTTATAATTTGTATAAAAATATTATATTTTATATTTTTAAAAATACAAAAATAGCAATATATACCCTTAGTTTATAAATTTTTACACGTTTAGTCCTTTATATTATAAGTATATATATATATATATATATATATATATATATATATATATATATATATATATATATATATATATATATATATATATATTAAACCTTTAACTTTAGAACTTTGCAAGATAGGTCCTTATAGTTATAACTTTAGGAAAATGACATTCTTAGCCCCTCTAGTTATAAATTTCAGAAAGTTACGATATATACCCTTATGCATGGAAAATGTATCGTTTTTAGTCCAAAATCTATAATATTGATATTTTTGATTTAGAAATCAATTTTGCTGGTTATAGCTTGTTATTAGAAGCTAAAATAAATAACTTTTACAAGTTAGAAGCTTATGAAAAGAGCTTGTGTGTTCGAAAATGCAAAACGGGTTTGTTTGGTTTATTAAAACCAAAACGTATGGTTTTGTGGGTTCAAGACTTAAACAAAGAGATTATATAGGATCTTAGGAGTCTTATGAACATTCTAAAACAGATTATGAGCTTATTGAACAAGATTTTGAGCTTACTTGAGCTCAAATGGGTCGACATAGGGTTTTTTAGTTCGTACGCCTTCAATGACTTCTTTCTCTTGATTCTTGGCTTCAATTATGATCTTAGGGACTTCACTTGATCCTCCTTGGTCTGATTTAGAACTCCATTTGAGTGGTGATGAGTTTTTGAGGTGTGATTTGAAAGAGTGTGTGTTTCGGCTATAGATAAGGCTCATATGACCCTTGGTGACCAAGTTTACTTGGTGTGGTGGCCAAGGGTTGTAGAGTGGTGACTAAGGAAGAGTATAGGGTGAGTAGGAAGAGATAGAACTAGCAATGTGGGAGGTTATGGGGTGGTGGTGTGCGGCAACATAACAAGAAGGGATAAGGAGGTGGACAAAAACAAAACTTGGTGGCCAAGGGTGGTGATGGAGGTGCTTTGTTGCTTTGCTTGGTGGACTTGTTGGTTGAGGTCATGGTGTTCTAGGATGATTGCTTGTGCGTGCTTGAGGTGTTTACTTGGTTTAAAAATGTGTTAAAATGAAAACAAGGGTTTTCGGTGTTTGGATTTTGGTTTTGGGTTACGAATTTTTAGGTTTTTAATTCGAGTTAGGGTTAGGGTTTAGGATATGCATTAAGGGTTTAGGGACTAAGGTTTAGGATTAAGATTAGGGTTTAGGATTTTAAGGTTTAGGGTTTAGGATTAGGTTTTAGCTTTAAAATAACAATTAGTGTTCTTTAGGGTTTAAGGTTCGCGATTGGGTTTTAGGATAGAACTTAAGGTTTAGGTTTAGGGTTTAGGAGTCATGCATTAAGGTTTTTTTTTCTTGTAACTTTAGGTTAAAGTTTGGTGGCTAAGGTTTAAACAGTGATTTAGGAGCTTAAATGACCCTAATTGGGTTTTAGGCATGATTAACTTGTTCATTGAGCTGAGATGAGTTACTATATTGCCTTGGAGGGGAAATTATATTTTCAAAAGTTGTGTTATTGTATAATTGTACACATGCTTGAAGGCTTGCACATTCATTTTATATGTATACATTACATATAATTAGGGTTTTGATACGAACGTTAATGGATAGTGCTTGTTTTGAAATAACGTTGTAAATGGTACGTTAAATGGATAATGTACTTGGTAAAAATGATATTAAGATATAGACTTGACATATTAGGATGTTTACATGATATAAACATAGATAGAAATTGGCATAGGTAGGTTCGTGTGAGCTCGTTTCTTTAGAGATTGCAAGTTACATTGCATAATGAGATAAAGCAAAAATTTCCCTGTACAAAGGTGGTATATATATTACAGTGCATCTAATTTAATAGATGATATTACATTGATGAAAATTGCGGGTTGTTACAGTCCCCCTCCCATAAAATAAATCTCGTCCTGGGATTTAGCTGGACATTAGAGTGATGTTAGAAAATAGATGTGGATATTTAGTACGAATTTCATCTTCGCGTTCCCATGTAAATTTGTCTCTTCTTTCTAGAGTTCCATCTTACTTTGATTATAGGAATACGACTTTGTCTTAGTTGTTTGACTTCTCAATCCATATTTTCCACTGGTTCTTTCTACAAAAGTTGGTTTATCCATTGAATCGAATAGCTTTTCATTGGAATTGACAGCGGATTCGTCAGATAGGCACTTTCTTTAGAGATTTTTGAAAGTGGTAAAGTATTGTGAACATTATTGAGATCTTCAGGAAGCTTTAGTTTGTATGCCACTGGGTCAATCCGTTCAAGGATTTTAAATGGTCCCAATGTATGTGGTTAAGCTTTCCTCGTTTTCCGAAATGAATGACAACTTTTCGAGGTGATTATTTAACATAACACGATCTCCAATTTGAAATTCTAAAGGCCTTCGCCCTACATTGGCGTAACTTCTCTGTCGGTCTCTTGCAGCTTGCAAGCATTGTCGGATTTGAATTATTTTCTCAGTAGTTTCATGGATTATTTCTGGTCCCGTTATGTTGAACTTATCAACTTTGGCCAGCAACATGTGATCTGCCCACTTTCGACTTAAAGTGCCTCGACGGTGTTGCCTTAATAATGGCATGGTAACTATTATTGTAAGAAAATTCTACCAGTGGTAAGTGTTTTTCCCTTCCTTTTCCAAAATCTATAACACAGGCTCGAAGCATATCTTCGAGTGTTTGAATGGTTCTTTCACTTTGTCTATCGGTTTCAGGATGATATGTCGTACTCATGTCTAATTGAGTACCCAAAGCACTTTGTAATGATTGCCAGAATCTAGATGTGAAATGACTGTCACGATCCGAGATAATAGATATTGGTTAAGTATGCTGGGAGATTATTTCTTTGATGTACAACCTTATAAGGGTTTCCATACAATCTGTCTTTTGGGTAGGGATGAAATGTGTGGATTTGGTAAGGCAATCGACAATGACTCAGATTGTGTCATGTCCGTTTGATGTTCTGGGTAGTTTTGTAACGAAATCCATTGTTATTATTTCCCACTTCTACATAGGAATCTCCGGTTGTAGTAGTAAGCCGAATGGTTTCTGACATTCAACTTTAACTCTAGAACATGTTAAACATTTGCCATCATATTAATATATCTCCTGGTAAAGGTTCCCGGTTCTATTGAGTTTAAATATGTGATTCATAAGCTTAGGGCAATAATACTGTTTTCTATAATAATTATACTCATTGCAGTTATTACCACTTATGGGTGTATAACAACATAATTTCAACCATTTTATTATAAACCTATGAATTTCACTCAACCTTTGTGTTGACCCTTTTTATGCATGTTTATCTCAGGTAAATGAGCAACTTATGGCATGGAGTGACATGGACTCAGAGATGGCTAAAACTTGTTATCATTCACATTTTATGTTTCTAGATTTTGGGACCTGCCTTTGTAAAACTCTGATTTGAAATGAATGATAACGTATTTTTTTGAACAAACGTCTCTTTTGGGTCGTTTTCTATGATTATGATTGTTGTTTCCATGAAGTAATACCCCATATTAGCTTCCGCTGCTATATGTAAAAATGGGGGTGTTACACCTTATGCCTAGATCTTGCTTAAAAACATAACAATAAACACATCTAAGCACAAAAATTTGAGTTTTGATTTTCGAACCAAAAATCCAAAAAGTAACTAAAGAACACGATCTAATCAAGATTAGAACGCACAAAAGCTTACGAAATCACCACATAGCTCTGATACCAATTGTAGGATATCATATTTCACAGCTCGAATGATGATTCTTGGATTTGGCTAGTTTCTAGAGAGAGAAACACATGGTGAGATATTTTCTAGAGAGAGAAAGGTCTATGTGTAATATGGAAGTGAATAATTGACTAGCTACCTCTTCCAAAGTTAGAAGAGGTATTTATAGTTCTTACAAATACACGGTATTAGTACCCGGTTCAAAATCGATAATCATACGATTAACTATTAAACTACGAGTTATAATAAACAGTAAAATACATGGGGTGACCGAGTCTTTTTCTAATATCTAACAAATTTATCACGCTTTCATCTCTTTTTGTCATAAGCACTTCGCAGCTTATTTTTAGCTTTTTAGGGCTCATTCGATAAGCTGGCTTAACCAGCTTATTTTTTCTAGGATCTTTACAACATTTAAGACTTTCCTGCAATTTTTCATATTTTTCCAAATTTATTTGTTATTTTTATTTATTTTTCGAAGAGTAAAATTTAGAAAATCATTTAAAAATAGTAAATTAACTCAGAAAAATACAAAAAAATAGTTTTTAGATTTAGATTAAATATTTTAAGGTTTGCAAAGTTTAAAATCTTTTTCATCATTTTTAGATTTTAAAATTTCATTTTTTGCTTTTTAAATTAATTTTAGGAATTAGTTTTTAATTATAAAAAGTAGTGAAAATTATTTTTCTGAGTTTTTATGATATTTTAGACTTTTCTAAAGTAGAAAATCATTGTTTGGAATTTTTAGGAATTAATTTGTTATTTTCTAGAATTTTAAATAGATTAAATAGGTTTTAATTCATAAAAAATTATAAAAAAGTCAAAAAAACATAAATCTTTTTTAGAAAATTTTCTTTTGTCATTTTAGAGGTTTAGAAGCTAAATTTGCATTTTTAGGGTTAATTTTTGCCTTAGCTAGTTTTTAAGTCGCTTTTTAGGATCCCCGTTTTGCGTTTTTAAGTTTAAAATAGTCTTGCCTTAATTAAGTGTTTGCCTTAATTTTCCCGTAGTTTTAGAAAACCAATCATAATCTTGTTCCATTCAAGCATCGATTATCAAAACGACTCTCGACTTTCAATTGCATTCCTCGTTGGGGATAACGACCCGGGAATCATACTTCCGGTTTACTACAATTGAGAGATTTTTGACTTTCCTTATTATAAGTATTATATATTTATTTATATATATATATAAAAAGGGTTGAGCAAGAGTTTATCAATTTTTGGCGTCGCTGCCGGGGAGGATTGTTTACGATTGTTGAGCTGTTTGACAATTTGTGTTTGAAGATCCTTCCGTGTGAAGTTATTTTGCTTATTTTCATATAAAAAATACAAAAAGATTTTTCTTTTATTAGTATATATATAATATAAAAAAATTAAAAAATTAAAAAAATTGTCCATAAAAAAGAAATAAAATTCACCATCAATATAATACTTTCAATTGAAGTATCGGTTGTTGGTGTTAGTGTTATGGTAGTTATTATTATTGTTGCGGTAGTTGTTGTTGTTGAAAGTTCTTTTGTAGTCAAACTTTCGTTTGTGATCACTTGATACTTGCACTGGAGTGTGTTTTGTTACCTGATCCATTAGCCTTTGGGCTATGTTAATGGCTTCTTTAGAGTTTGAGGTTTAGAGGCGGTAACATTCCCTTCAATACTTTGAGGCAATCCCCCAATGAAAACTTCCATCATTTTCTCATAATCTGGCACCATAGTGGGACATAAGGTTGCCAATTCCTGGAATCTTCTCACACATGTCTTGAGATCATTCCCCTTCACAATCAGATGGTAAAATTCGTCTTCCATCTTCTGGATCTCAGTTCGGGGACATTACTTCTTTATCAAAAGCTTCTTGAATTCAACCCAGGTAATCTTGTAAGCTTCTTCTATTCGAATAAGCTGAGCAAATGAATTCCACCAGGACAAAGTTTCTTCAGTTAAAGTACCAGTAGCAAACTTCACCTTGCAGTCTTCGATACAGTTGCTACGTGTAACACCCCCAAAAATGCGTGTCGCAGCGGAAGTACGTCCGGGGGTGCTACTTCATAATACACAGCGCTAGATACAAGAGAACGACCTCTAAATGTGTCGTTTGAAAAATAATCTCGTTGATTTCCTTGAAATTAATATAGCATTTGTCCCCATAATTGTTCACCATGAAAAACTTAATGTATAGTCGCCAATGCACTTCAAGTAAACATGTATCTATATCACATGAGAAAAACATGCTTAAATCGGTCACATAAAGTTTGGTGAGTCTAATAGGTTTGTTTAATATGAATGTAAGGTTTTAAATGAATGTATTTGTCCACTGTGTCATCACAGTACCATGTAAAAATCCCAAAGATTTATAAAGTATGACGACACATTTTATGTCACCAAAAGTACTAATCTTATCCCAAAGATTTATAAAGAATGCATGACAATTTATTGTCACTCAAATTATTTCATGTATGTATTGCATTTATTCAAGGCTAATAATATTCGTGTGTGGGTTATAAAACAATGATTACGATTACTTCTAGTCTCATGAAACTGCGACGTAGACTTGTATGTATGCCACTTTATTCAAGGCACAGTAAGAATATACCCATCGTAGGTGTTCCCTCCAAGAACACCCGGGCAGTATTACAAGAATATGTTCCCATCATGGGTGTTCCCTCCAAGAACACCCGGGCAGTAATACAAATAATATGTTCCCATCATGGGTGTTCCCTCCAAGAACACCCGGGCAGTAATAAAAATAATATTCCCATCATGGGTGTTCCCTCCAAGAACACCCCGTGGAAGTAATGATGTTGGCCCCGCAGCGCCCAATCAATCGTAATCCGACATGGTATAACGTTCGTTCCCTTAGTGATAGCTAGTCACCCGAACGGGGATTGTCAATCCCAAATAGATCTACTTATAACATTCGCGCTTACCCTCCGAGTAATTAAACAGTTCATGCAACCTAAGCTAATCCATAATCATTATAGTATAGTATGTGTTTACGTTCATAAATTTAAACCAAGTATAGATCTCCTCGCAAGATATATTAAGAGTATGTGTAAACCAAACAGGTTAATTACCTTGTAAATGCATTAGTAAACAAGCATGTTTCTCCCCCCATACAATATATGTAATAAAACAATGTAAAACGTGGGGCTATAAAACTCACAAAATCTTCTAAAAAAACAATCACATTGTTATAAGCGTAAACGAGTAAGTATAAGAGTTTGTAGACAAAGAATGTATCCCCTCTGCGGGTTTATAAAAATTCAAAAAGATTGATAAATGAGAGGTATGAACCTCACCTTGATCAAAGGACCCGATCAATATAATCCAAATAAATCACAACCGAATCTGCAACGATCTTCGACCACGACCTATAATTATGTCGCTCGATTATAATACACGTATTAAATACGATTAACGATGCGTACATCGTGACGACGAAACCATACATATGTTTATATGCATACCTACATACATACATGTGATGAGAAATCCACTTGCGTTTCTTTAAACCCCAACCCTTAGTATATTTTATATACGTATATATATTATTTTCCGTCCAATCATAACTTATCTCGAATATTTACAGAAAGTTACTATTTTTAGACTCTTCGTTTTTAGGACCGAACAATGTTCTTAAAATAATTAATTGAAATAATATATTAACCGACCTTATTTTATCACTCAAAATCGTACTCATAATGTATTAATATTAATTAAAATATCTGTTGACTTTTACGTTGACCTTTAGTTTTGACCCGCTATGTCTTAATTTTTAAAACTGACAATCCTCGCGGCAAAGTAAAACGTCATTACGAACAACTTTCGTGTTTCGCCGGAAGGCTGAAACGGACTCGAAAGTGCTCAAATCATTTAATTAATTAATCTGTCAGATTTAATATATATTAAAAATAACCTATTTTTCTACTAAAGTGTATATTTCGATTTCACTCCAGTTTCTTCGTTATTGGGAGTTAAAAGTCCCGTTTTATATCAAAACGTCCGTAAAAATATAATTTGTTATATTTTATAAACCAAAATCTAACTTTTCAAAATCTCGAACTCCGAATCCCATGTTCCGTTTTCTGCTCACAATTTATCGTTATATAAACCGCCAAGTCCGTTTTTAGCTCAAACTCATCTCAAAATTACATTTAATAGTGCTTATACATTAATATCAATCCCGTTTTAAATATTAATATCATATTTTACTTAGACGTCGCAAGTTTAAACATATTTCATCACATATACATTAAATCGATAATAAATGAAACAATTAATATATTATGGTGCAAAACAAAACGCACCCTTTTGTGTCTGATTATCAAACCAAACAAACCCCCGGCTGTCCCGGCTGTTTGACAGCCAACCCGACACACCCTCGTCGGTTGTTTAACAACACAAACCGACAGCACTGCTGCGTTGCAAACCAACCAAACAAAACAACCACCCTCGACGCACCCCGGCTGTCCCGGCTGTGGTGGCAGCCAAACGAAACAAACAAACACTTGGTGGCTGTCACAGCCAAACCAAACCAACCCCTTTGCATGTTCCCAAGCCCAAAACCACACACCCTCCCCCCCCCCCCCCCTTGACTGTCAAACCAAACAAATACACCCGGTGGTGTTACCACCAACATGACGCACCCTTTTGGCTGGGAACCCACAACCCGACGCACCCCGTGTGGTGATAAACCACGAAACCAAGCGCACCCTACCTGTGAACCTGCTAAACCACGCACCCCTTGGTGGTGATAAACCGTGGACCAAACGCACCCTACCAGTGAACCTGCTAAACCACGCACCCTATCTGTCTTATTAAACCACACGCACCCCCTAGTTAAATAAGGACCGAACGCACCCTGGTGGTGGCGTGGTCGTGGTGATGGCGGCGGAGGTGGAGTGGCGAGTGACGGCGAGTGAGATAGTGGGTTGGATAGATCGTTTGATGAGAAACACTTTTGGACTTGGCCGGAAAACTTGCCGGAAAAGTTTTCCGGTGGCCGGCGACGGCGGCGATGGTGGTAGAGGGGTGGCCGGCGGTGGCCGAACAAATTGAGGGAGAGAGAGAAGTGAGGTTTGTGTGTGTGTTTTTATATATAAAATGAAATAAAAGATATAAAATTTATATATATATATATATATATATATTAAAACTATAAAATAAAAGTGGCAAGTTTTAATAGTTTGGGGTAAAATTTGTAAATATTACCCAAGGGACCATAAGTGTAATTGTTGAGAAACTTTTATAAAATATTGGTTCGGGACTCGTTTGAGTGACTTAACGAATGTTTCAAAATACGAAACTTGCGCCATTGTTTTCCAAACTATTCTTTTGATAAAAATAAGTATTTACTTGATAGTATTTTCATAAAATACATCTTAGCCTTTATTAAATATTTTGTTATTTATCTTGGTGGACTCGGTTATGTCTCGTCCGAATGTAAAATAAAAACAAATTTCTAACCTTAATATCGTGCGTTATCTAACCAACGTTTTCGAATAAAAATCGATGACTATCTCTTATTAAATAATTTTATTTAATAAATAGTGTTAATTAAATATAATTTAATTTATTTCTGTTTCTAAAATCTTGCGGAAGGGCATTTTCAGTCACTTTCTGACTGTTTCATGGTCTCGGGTAAAACTGACAAGTTGTCTGGGAATTTCATTTCACAATCAAGTGCTTTAGAGTCCGGTCGTGAATAAGTGATTTAGATGATCGTTCACATATAAGGTCAAGCCAGACCGGAAAAAAGTCAAAGGGTAAGATACGTTATTAAAATTTTTGGTTTATTTCTGGATGGTTACAGTACATACCACTTAAAGGTAATCCCGTCCCGACGTTTAAATTTGTGTTATCGATTGTGTGACTAAGGAAAGACTTAAAGTTTATTTAAACTCGTTTAAACAAGACGCTGTTAAACTTTATTCAGCAAAAATTTGGTTATTTCTACACATCTCAAATTCCAAAAATTTTGCTAGGTTTGTCCAGGATATTTAATTTCAATCAAAATGGGGTATTTCTAAAAATTTTATCATTACTGATCTTATGATGGTATAACCTCGTTATAGGGAAAGGTCTCATTATAGTGAAAACCTCAACAAGAAAGTGTAGTCGTGTGAGTATGTTTGTATAAGTTTTAAATGTCCGAGGACGGAGTCTCGTTTCTGATTCTGCAACGTAGATGGTATTTCACATCAACGTGGCTTATGGATGTAAGTACCCAACTTACTTGGCAGTACTAGGATGTATCACGACCTAAGTCTTCCTACTAGTGGCCCGAAATGAATAGTCCGACTATCTATTTCGTCGATAGGTGTTTATCTCGTTTAATGGGAGTTGCATTACCTATTGGATAAAGTTGTATCAGTCGGGACTGCTCCAGGACCCAACAACAGCGACCATAACGTCAATACTATAACAAATGGTGATGGGATGCCGAGAATGAGGACATTTCGAGAAACAATATTCCCAGAATAAAGTTTAACAAATGGGAGGAGCTCGCGGAAGAGCTTATGCGATAGACGGCGGATTATGGTACTCAGTCGCTAGTTTAAGGACGAATCAACTCCATTAACTCAAGCGTGTAACAAGTCTGTTAGTTCCACGAACAGTTTGTGATCGCAAGGATTAGCAACGGCAAAAGTAATGACTTAAGAATGAGATAAGATAGCTCAAGTGAGACATTGAGATTCTGCTGAGTAGTAAGACACTATTGTGTTTCTAGACCTTTTTAACGAATTTCGGTGATCATCGAGTTCAGGTTCATACTCGTGTCATATCGGATACCATTAAGCCCACTCATTTATAATTTATTATTTGCATAAAGAAGCGTCCCAATTTATGTAAATTATAAATTGATAAACTTATGGTTCGGTGATTTATAATTTATTTATTTAACTGAAGAGGCGTCCCAATCCTTTCAAATAAATAAATTATAAATCATCCTACTTAATAATTCCCGATGCAATACGCGTACTCACATAACCTTCAAGGTGATGGATGACATTACGATGCATGTTCTCTAATGAGTATGGGACGAGTGATTTAAAACTCGTCTTTGGAAGCTGGGAGTAAAAACTGCCAGGCGAGATCAATATAGAGTTCAAAATAGTTAATGAGTACTCGGTTAGAGTAAATAAGGTAAAGATCTCTATGAACGAATCAACATAGCGATTATCATATCAATCTTCCTATTACAAGTCCCGCCCATACAAGGACTTGCAATACTTTGTTCATACATAATCACATGTAACAAGAACGGTGGAAGGGCTTTGTTACCATATAAAACCATTTAACAATTATCATATCAATCCTCATATTACAAGTCCCGCCCATACAAGACTTGTAATACTTAGATTCATAAATAATTCCATGTAAACAAAATTATGACGGTCTCGTAATACAATATAGTATAAAGCTATGAAGAAAAATAATATGCCTTAGGAGACCATTGTTTAACTTACAATGCCTGAGAACGAAGTGAGACCATTGCGCAACTCACAATGTCTGACGAGTAGAATGAGACCATTGTGCAACCCACAATGTCTTAAAAATATTTTGGTATTTATATAATAACTCTTATATAAATAAGCGTACGATATACGCGAAAGGAATGCATTGCATATATTATATTATATATATGTATATATCAGTAGGCACTTAATGCAGCACGTAATGTAAGCAACATAAGCAACGTAGCATGTTTTCACCTTTGAAAATGTTTGATGTGATGCAAATATTTATGAAAAAGGTTATAGTCTAGGGTAAATATGAAAAACTAGTTCTCTATAACCAGTGCTATGATACCATCTGTAACCACCTAAAATGCGTATCGCGCGGAGTGTCCGGGGGGTTGCTACTTATAATACACAGCGCTAGATACAGAGAACGACTACTAATGTGTCTTTGAAAACTAATCTTTTTGTTGATTTCTTTGAAATTAATATAGCATTTGTCCCATAATTGCATCACCATGGAAAACTTGAATGTATAGACTCCAATGCACTTCAAGTAAATCAAGTATCTATATCACCTGAGAAAAACATGCTTAAAACGGTCAACATAAAGTTGGTGAGTTCATAGGTTAGTTTAAATATGAAATGTAAGTTTCAAATGAATTCGTATTTGTTCCACGTGTCATCACAGTACATGTAAAATCCCAAAGATTTATAAAGATGCACGACAATTTTATGTCACCAAAAAGTACCAATCTTATCCCAAAGATTTATAAAGAATGCATGACCAATTTAATGTCACCAAAAGTACCAAGTATGTATTGCCACTTTATTCAAGGCATAGTAAATATTCGTGTGAGTATAAAACAATGATTACGATTACTCTAAGTTCATGAAACTGCGACGTAGACTTGTTTGTATGCCACTTTATTCAAGGCACAGTAAGAATATACCCCTCGTAGGTGTTCCCTCCAAGAACACCCGGGCAGTAATACAAGAATATGTTCCCATCATGGGTGTTCCCTCCAAGAACACCCGGGCAGTAATACAAGAATATGTTCCCATCATGGGTGTTCCCTCCAAGAACACCCGGGCAGTAATAAAAATAATATGTTCATCATGGGTGTTCCCTCCAAGAATACCCGGGCAGTAATGATTGTTGGCCCAGCAGGCGCCAATACAATCGTAAATCGACATGGTTAACGGTTCGTTCCCAGTATAGCTAGTCACTCCGAACGGGGATTGTCAATACAAATTAGATCTATCTATAACATTCGCGACTTACCTCCGTGTATTAACATTTCATGACATCTTAAGCTAATCCTTAATTCATTATAGTATAGTATGTGTTTAACGTTTCAAAAATTAAAACCATGTATAGTTATCTCCTCGCCGAGATTTATAATATGGTGTATGTAAATCCAAATAGGTAATAACCATGTAAATGCTTTAGTAAAACAAGTTGTTTACTTTACCCCAATATTATTGTAAAAATGTAAAACGTGGGGCTTTAATAGTTCACATTATCCTTTAAAAAAACATCCACATTGTATAGGTAACCGAGTAGTATAAGAGTTTGTAGACAAGCTGGGTTTCACCATAGGGGTTTATAAAACATTCTAAAGATTGAATGGAGAGGTTATGAATACTCCACTTGAATCCAAAGTCCACGATCAAATAATCCAAATAAATCTCAACGAATCTGCAACGATCTCTCGACACGACCTTTAATTATGTCGCCCGATTATTACACGGTAGTAAATACGCTTTACCGGATGCGTAACATCGTGACGACGAAACCATCTACATATGTTTACTATGCATTCTTTACTACTTACCATGTGATGAGAAATCCACTTGCTGTTTCTTTAAAACCATAACCTTAGTATATTTTATATTTTATAATATACTATTTTCCGGTCCAAATCATAACTAATTATCTAGAATCATTTACAGTAAGTTACTATTTTTTAGACTCTTGTTTTTAGGACCGAACAAGGTTCTTAAAATATTAATTGGATAATTATTATTAACCGGCCATTATTTTATCACTCAATATCGTACTACATAGGTATTATTATTTAATTAAAATATCTGTTGATTTCTACGTTGGACATTAGTTTTGACCCGCTATGTCTTATATTTTTAAATACTGACAATCCTCGGGCAATAAGTTTTAAACGCCTTTTTGATACAACTTTCTTGTTTCGCCGGAAGGCTGAAAACGGTACTCGATAGTGCGCAAATATTTAATTACTTAATCTGTTCAGATTTATTTATATGTAAAATGACCGATTTTTTCTATTAAGTGTATATTTTCGAGTTCACTCCGGTTTTTTCGTTTTTGGGTAGTGGAAAGTCCCGGTTGATATCACGAATCGTCCGTAATATAAATTAGTTATTTGTTATATTTTATTAAAACCAATATCGAACTTTTCATATCTCGAAAATCCGAAATGCCCCCAGGTTACGTTGCTGCTCACTAAATTATCGTTATAAATAACGCCCAACCCACCCCACCAATGTCTCGGTGTTTAGCTCAAATCTATCTAAATTACATTTGAATAGTGCTTTATACATTAATATCAATCCTGTTTTTAAATATTATTATCATAATTTTACTTAGGTCGTCGCAAGTTGTTAAACATATTTTCATCACCATATTACAGTAAATCGATTAATAAATAAACAATTAATTTATTTGGTGCAAACAAAAACGCACCCTTTTTGTGTCTGATTATCAACCAAACAAAAACCCCCGGCGTACCGGCGGTTTGAAAGCCAACCGCCACCCTCGTCGGTTGTTAACCCACAAACCCGGACCGCACCCGCTGCGTTGCTAACCAACCAAACAAACAACCCCCTCGACGACCCTGGTTGTCCCGAGCTGTGGTGGAGCCAAACAAAAACAAACAATACACTTGGTGGTGTCACAGCCAACCAAACCAAACCACTTGGTGTTCCACAACCCAAAACCCGACACACGTCCCCCCCGCTTGACTGTCAAAAAACCTAACAAACCACCGGCTGGTGTTACACAACCAAATCCCCGGCGTCCCTTTTGGCTGAGATATCCCACAACCGGACGCACACGTCTTGGTGATAAACCACGAAACCAAGCGCACCCTACCTGTGAACCTGCTAAACCACGCACCCCTTGGTGGTGATAAACCGTGAACCAAACGCACCCTACCTGTGAACCTGCTAAACCACGCACCCTATCTGTCTTATTAAACCACACGCACCCCCTAGTTAAAAAATAAGACCGAACCGCACCTTGTAGGGGGCGTGGTCGTGGTGATGGCGGCGGAGGTGGAGTGGCGAGTGACGGCGAGTGAGATAGTGGGTTGGATAGATCGTTTGATGAGAAACACTTTTGGACTTGGCCGGAAAACTTGCCGGAAAAGTTTTCCGGTGGCCGGCGACGGCGACGGTGGTGGTTCTGAGGGGTGCGGCAGGTGGCGGGACAATTAAGGGAGGAGAGAGAGAATGTGAGGTTTGTGTGTGTGTTTTTATTTGTATAATGAAATAAAAGATATAATATATACTATATATATATATATTTTATATATAACTATATATATATATATATATTATATATATAGATATATATATTATATATTTATATATATATATATATATTTATATTTAAAACTATAAAGAAAAATAGTGGCAAGTTTTAATAGTTTTGGGGTAAATTTGTATAATATTACCCAAGGGAACTCATAAGTGTAATTGTTGGCACAAGACTTTTATAAAATTTATTGGTTCGGGACTCGTTTGAGTGAACTTAAACGAAATGTTCAAAATTCGAATATCTTGCGCCATTCGTTTTCCAAATCATTGTTTCCTGAGATAATATGAGTATTTACGTGATAGTATATCATTTATCTAAATCGTTTAGCCTTTATACAAATATTGATATTCTTACTTGGTGACCGGTTATGTACTCGTCTCCGGATTGTAAAAAATAAAAACATATTTTAATTTTATATTTGCGTTATAACCAACGTTTTCGAATAAAATGATGACCCTAATTTATTAAATATTTTTATTTAATAAAAAATGTTAATTAAATATAATTTAATTATTTTCTTGTTTCTAAATCTTGCGAGGGCGTTTCAGTCACTTTCTGACTGTTTCCAGGTCTCGGGTAAAACTAAAAAGTTGTCTGGAATATCATTTCACATCAAATTGCTTTAGAGTCCAAGTCGTGAATACGTGATTTAGATGATCGTTCTTATAAGTCAAGCCAGACCCGAAAAGTCAAAGGGTAAGATAGTTATTAAAATTTCAAAAATTTCCGGATGTTACACTACGGGAAAACACTGATTTAGTTCGCTCGAACCACCGGATGAGACCAACAGCGCCTTCTATACCTTTGAAATTGAAAGGTTGGCAGCTCATAAACTCTTTGTAGCTACATTTTCTTGCTATAGGAGCTTTTCTTTCTCCGGTGTTCTTGTTGGTATTGTCAGTATTTGGCCACTTGGGTAGACAGCCTTGTTGCACTTCTAGAGCTGTTTGTGTGTTTCCGGCGGCAACAATACAGCAAACCCTTAAGTTTTTTTCTTATGGCAGCCTGAGGTCCATGGATGGTGCTTTTGCCGTTATAGATGACTGTCCTCTTGGAGGCCATTAATTATCAACATTCACAAGACAACACAAATTAAGAATTCATATAATGATAGTCATATCACAAGTCATTGTATAAAAATTAAAATTTTCATACTTAGTAATATTGAATTTATTTGACATATCATTCTTATTTGGAAGTATTAGATTCCAAAAATTTTATGCTCAACGTCTTGATTATTGATTGTATCCATGATACTTAGGTATAAAGGTTTGAGAAGACCGGATGGTAAGAGAACCATGGTAATCCCGGATAAAGATATGAATCGTTTGTATTACAGAATTGGTATGGACAAAACCATGACATACCATACATTCGACGTCATTAAAACAGCGAGTATTACTAATGGGGATCACCACATGTATTTTGTCATAACAACTTGTCTTAACATATTTGACATAATCAAAATTTACTAAGTGTCATTTATTTATGCATAACATCAGTGGTTTTGGATTCTAACTAAAAGCTGTAAATGATAAAGATCTAGTCTAGTAGTCTGATGGTCCTCCCTTGTGATTCTTGAGCTCACGGATCTTGTCCAGAAGATTCTTCATATCTGATCGGTGGGGAACCTGGATATCCTCAATGATCATTTCTAAAGTAGAAACCCTGACGCGAGCAAGAACAATCCAGAGCAATCTTGCTATTATTTCCCATTTGCTTTCTTTGAAGTTTAACAATTTGAGTACGAGACTCTCGGAGTTCAGCTTCCAGATTGTTAAAATCTTGTTGTATGATCACCCGGCCATTTCCAAGACCTTTTATTTTGTCTTCTATGTGTTCAATGCGGTCGAGAGAGGGTTCATCTAGGTGATTCAAATATTTCTCAATTTGTTCCTCGTGACGTTCCAGACTTGTCTTATAAGAGCTTTCTCCTATCTCAAATTCTTAAGGTAGGGCATAAGTAGAGGAGGATGATCGGTCACGACCTCATTTCTTAAGTGGCAATAATTCCTCAGGAAGAAAGAATTCTTGAGGATTAAACAATAGAGATAGCATTGAAGATGGAGGCACAATAGTTGGTGGTGGAATAGGTGATTCTTTAGCATAATATGCATGCATGACCTTCATATAGGGGTCATAATGAAAAAGTAAAAGAGTTGGTGAAGCTATTGGAACTAAACCAAATGAGTTATTTGAAGAGCTAGAAAAAGTTTTTTCTGGTGAAGCTTCATAGTCCAGGGAAGCTGGGATATAGTCAGGAAAGTTAGAGGAAAAAGCATCATCAATATCAGAAGTAGGGTGGTTGGGAGAAGATATCACTCTGTTAACAACCCAGCGGTAAATAACATAAAATAGTATAATAGTTATGTACTTTACATACTATTCGGGAGATGTAGTGGCACGGAGGACTTTTTTGGATGGAAAAAGAAAAGTAGTTATAGTTAAGGTTTCAACCTCGTTCTCTATAACCGTAGCTCTGATACCAATCTATAACACCCCCATTTTGACATATATAGCAGCGGAAGCTAATCTGGGGTATTATTTCATAGTACAACAGTCATAATCATAGAAAACGAATCGTAAAGAGACGTTTTTGGAAAATTTAGTTGTCATTCATTTATTCATCAGAGTTTTACAAAAAGAGAGGTCCCAAACATCTAGAAACATAAAGTTTGAATGAT
>BQNB010011505.1:0-81256 GCA_026074375.1 Tanacetum coccineum
TTAGCTTACGCGATTTTGCTTAACATTTACGATTTAAAGCAAACGCGTACAATACAAAAGATACATAATAGATTTATCGACATCGTCAATGACTCGAAAACACAGGGTGTTATAGTAGTGATCATAACGAGTCCTAAACACCGTCGTTGGAATGTCATCCTCTCGAACTCTGAGTTGGACATAACCAGATCTCAGGTCGATCTTATAGTAGACACTCGATCCTTGTAGTTGGTCAAACAAGTCATCAATCATTGGAAGCGGATATCGGTTCTTCACAGTTAGCTTGTTCAATTCACGGTAGTCGATGCACATCCCAAAGGATCCATCCTTCTTTTTGACGAACAATACTGGAGCTCCCTGGGTGAGGAACGTGGTCTTATAAATCCTTTTTCTAAGTGTTCTTACAATTGTCTAGACAACTCTTGCAACCTAATGGGGCTAGTCTATAAGGTGTCTGTGCTACAAGTGCAACATCGGGTATTAAGTCGATTTGAAATTCTACTTGGCGGGTCGGTGAAAGTCCTGGAAAGTCTTCGGGAAATCTCGTATGATAGGCACGTCTTTAAGTCGCTTCTCTTCCGACTTGTCTTTAGCTTTTTTCTCAGTAATCTGTGCCAAAAAGACGCAACATCCTTTCTGAATGTACTTTGGGTTTTGGTGCACGAGATGATGCTCAACTTAGATTTACTCCTTTCTTCACTTCCATCTCCATGAGTCGTCAACACCTCATTACCGTAAGGGATGCGGACAACCTTCTCGTCGCAAACTATAACGGCATGGTACTTCGATAACCAATCCATTCCTATAATAACGTCAAAACTACCAAGTCCTATGGGTGTTAAGTCAATGTTGAACGGGTGGTTTAGAAAATTTAGGGTACAACCTCGAACTATAGAATCGGTTCCTATTGTCTTCCCGTCAGCTGGCTCTATGGTGTACTTAGTGTCTAAGGCACTTGGAACGATGTCACTTAGAAGGCTAAACTCAGCGGATGTGGGCCTTCTATCAACTAGGTTCTATGTACTTGCAATAATTGCGTCATTCGCTTTAACTTCAGGTCCATTAGAAGTTTCGTCGGTACAAGAATCTACTAATCTTCATAATTCTAAATTACTAAAAGATAAGTCAATTGAAGGAAATCTCCTAATTTCTTCTCATGGACGGTTTCTAGGTTTAGGCTATATAACGAAGCAGCGAATGTAATCGCTCTAGTTTAGAATTGTCCTAGGGTGACTGGCGGTGTAACTCGATTTCTCGGCTGAAGGCGCGGTGTAAGTTAATGTTGACTCCACTTGTTAAGGTTGTGTAAAACTCTACTTGATTACAGTGTTGGCTAACACGAACACTCATTACAAGAACAACGTAAGAATACGCACATAAAATATCGATAGAAAATAACAGAAAAATTATTTTGACAAGGTTTTAGATGACTACTCCCAGCATTGCATGGTCCTTCCTAAATTAGACATAGGTGATCAAGCTATGTATAATTTAGGGACTAACGATGAAATGCTCATTTCGTCAAACTAGTATTATGTTTAAAAATTTATATGGTATAAACGGTATGGTTTATATGATAGCAAAACAGTTCGTAAAAATAAAAACAAGGTAGTTTATATAACGACACAAGATATTTTGTAAGACAGCGGAAAATAGTTTATGAGGTGATAGCAAAATAGTTTACGAGAAAATCACATGGCAGTTTATAATGTAATAGTAAAGGGTTTATAATATGGTAACAAGTAGTTGACAAAATAGTTTATAAATGGCAACGAAATAATTTATAAAAGATAATGAAATAGTTTATAAGATGACAACAAAATGATATGTAAGATGACATCAAAATATTTTATAAGATGGTTGCAAAATGATTTATAAGATGATAGCAAAATAGTTTATAAAATGATAGTGAAATGGTTTATAAGACGGTAACAATTTAAGGAGTGTAACTGACGGAATCGTCATAACACATAAGTTAATAGAGGATTGGTATGTGTTTAATTACACATACCTTTTACCTTTAAAAACAAGCTAAAATAACCAAAAACGGACTTAAAATGCCAAAAATATGCTTGTTTTGCTAATTATGTCGTGCAGGAACGGATATCTAAGAAAAGGACGAAAAACGAAGCCAAAACGACAAAACCGGACACGGAATGGAAAAGCGTGGAAAAGACAAAGTCAAGACAAAAGCCCAAGTCTGAAAAAGTCAACCAAAGTCAACCCCGACAAATCCAAAGTCAAACCCGAAGCCATAAGTGAAGAAAAATAAGTTTAGGGGCCAAAATTGCCAAGTCCCTAACTTATTTAATGAAGGAAATGAAGACAATGCTTGTGAGGGACTTAAACTGCCATTGCACCAAAGAGATACCACAAGGGTTATTTCTGCCAACCCTCCAAAGCTATAACTCACAAGGACCATGAATGAAATAACACACATAACAATTGGGGGGTGTTTTTGCCAAGCTTCAAAACTACAAGAAACACAAGGACGTGTATTGCAATAACAACTATAACCATGGAGGACCATTTGTGACCAACCCACAAACTCACACCCTGTTTTGAAACACTGTACATCTCCCCCAACTGTTTTCCCGCCAAACACAAAAACCCGTCCCTTTCAAGCTCCATTGACTTCACCACATCACTCCAAACCCTTCACAATCACAAACCCCACACCCCACATGGTCCTTGTCCACGTTGGCAATCCAAAATCCCTCAATCCGATCAATGGTTGTTATAATTCGGATTGGTGAGCAAGCAAAGACCAAGGGCCAGGATTGCTTTGTGTTTATACACTCACAACAAACACAAGTCTCACTCTACTCAGAAAACTAGCACAACAAGTGAAGACAAGAAGAGAAGTCCAAACCCTAGCTCGTTTCTATATAAGCTTGTAAGCCATTGTGGCAAGAGTGGTTTTTTTTACTCAGTCTTAGTTTTTAACTTAGTTTTACTTTCTTGTACTTGTAATTCTCTTTTTAAGATTAATGAAAATTTCGGCTTATGTTTTAATTTGTGTTCTAAAGTTTCCAAGTTCTTGTTTCTTTCAAGCTCACTTTTAAGCTCAATATAAGCCAATTTATAAGCTGTTTTAACCTTTGATACCAGAAGTTAAGAAAAATTAAAAAGAAAAAAAAAGTTACTGTTTGATAGCAAATGGACGAATGAGCAAACATGGAAGGCTCATTGGGTTGCTTAGTTTAGCTTATTTATAAGCTAAGGGTAGGTTAGAGCTTATTTAGGTTCCATATAATCCTGTTTTGAGCAAGGATCAAAGGTACATTTCTCTTTTCAAGTTTCTGTCAATTTTTTTTAATTTTAGCTTATTCTTACTGTAGCATTGCTTATTGTAGCCTATTTTCAGCTTATTTATGTCTTTTTGTGCTTAGTTGTGTTTAGTTATGCTTATAAATACCTCTTAGTTGCTCTAGTTTCATTTACTTACCATTTGCTTAAAACTGCCTTAAAATTACTTGTGACTGCTTAGTTGCTTATTTGCTTAGTTAAGTGCTTATTTGCTTTGTATTTTTGCTTTTTAGTACTTAGTGTTGTCTATTTAAATATTTGACCTTAAAATTTTAGCTTAGATCTGTCCCTAACAGTTGTAAAATCCAAGTTTAAAATTATAAAGGGGTGTTTGGGTTAGTGGGTCAAAAAGGGTCAAACTGGGTTAAAAACCAGTTGGGTCATTTGGCTTTCTTTAACAAGCCTATTAAGTTGTTTTTGGTTTGTTTTCATTAGATTTTATGGTTTTAAAAGTTGTTTTCAAGTTTTTCAAGTTAGTTCTTTTGAAACTGTGGTGACAACATTTCCATAAGTCCTTGTTTGATTTAAGCTTTAAAAATCTGTTTTTAAACCTTGTTTTTGTGTCTTTTCTTTGGTCTAATGCACCAGGATTAGTCCCTTTAGGTTAGCTTTGGTTTTACTCAAAACTGTCAATTTTTTTTAAGACAAACTTTAGTTTCAAAAGCCTTTTTCAAATCTATTTTTAGTGTAGTCAAAATAGTTTTTAGTGTCTAATTTTTTGAGCATAAGCTTATTATAAGTCAGTATAAATCTGTTTTTACTTAGTTTTTATTTTTGGGCTTATTTGCCTGCTTATTTTGAAAAAGGCCTGCTCTTGGATTTTTCTTTTTATTTTCAAAGACATCAAAAAAAGTAACCATTTTGTGTGGACCTGCACTTGTTTACCTTGGCTTTTTAGTAGCTTATTTTATTTTATATATTAATTTCCTTTGCTTTGTTTTAGTAAGCCAATAACGTATTCTTTAAGTGGTTGTGGAGCTTAAGCCTTGGTTCCTTTATAAGTGGCTTAAAAATAAGGCCCATAGAAGTGTCACTTGGCTTCTGGGTGTACCAGTCTTTTGACTAGCGTATTTCCAATTTTTTTTTTGCTTTTTTTGCTGTTCTAACTCTTGCCTTATTTTGTGTTATGCTTGCTTCTTAGTATAGTTAAATTCTGTTTTGGCTTATCTTCATTTTACCGAGCTTATTTAGCTTAAAAAGTAGCCTGTTTAGTTTTCTTTGTATTACGTATAATAGCTTTTTCTTGTTCCAGCTTATTTTGTGGCTTTTTAATTGCTTGTTTTCGTGTTCTTAGTGGACTTATTAAGTGTGTTTGTTGCCCTAGTTTTGCTTATTGTTCATGAACTTTGCTTATTGTGTGTTAACAGTCAAAAGCCATAAGCCATTTAAGCCTTAGCTCACTTTAAGCAAACTGTCAAACAAAAAGCCATTTTTTAGCTTATTCTTAGCTTTTCACAAAAAGTCCTAGTTATAGAAAATGATAAGCTTCATGTGCTTAACAAGTTTGGTTAAAAAGTTTTTCTAAAAAAAAGAAAAAAAAAAGAGAGGAGATAAGGGGAAATCGGATATGAGCAAGACTCGTAACCAGAGGGTTACACCTCAATACACCTCTTTTATACCAATCCCCTCATTACCGCTGTGCCCTTGGGTCTTTTTATGTTAGACCCCTTGGGCACCTCTGGTCTTTAAGGGTTTGCCCTTATTGCTATAAGCTCGTTTGAGTTATTTCAGCTTTTTATAAGCTGATTTTTAGGTTGTTTATTTTTCTCTAGGATAGTTTTAGTGTAAAGTATTTTTAGTAATTTCTTTCAGAATTTTATAAATAGATTTTAGTATTTTTTATATTTAAGTTCGTTTAAAAGTTTTAACAATTCTAAAATACAGAAATTATCAAACAAAATTTTTTTCTTTTTTTGGAAATTTTCTTTGGTCATATTTTACGTAGGAAAAATAGAAAAACCTTGTTGTGGGTTAATTTGAAAAACTTTTGATTTTCTTTTTTTAAAGAACGGGTCTCGGGTCGGTTCTTATGTCTTGCTCTGTTTTGGGTCAAACGACCTCCGTTTTCAGTCTAGTTTTTTTTAAACTTCGTTATTTGTCATTTAGAATTTATTTTAGCTTTTAAATTTGTTTTAGGGTTTAATTTGCAAAATTTAGGTTTTTGACCCTCGTTTTTCATGCCCGTTTTAGGATTTAAGTTATTTAACTTTCATTTTTAGGTTTTTCTCAATCGTTTTTGCTTTATATTGATTAATTTAGCTTTCTACACTCCCAAATCATTACTCTCATTCAACCTCCAATCTTCCGACTGTATCGATTTTCCAGCGCAACCTCGTTGGGGATAAACGACCCGGGGATATTCTATACTACTCCTCGGTTTCATTGATTGTTTTTAGATTATACTTATTATATATATTTTATTATATATATTATATATATAGTTTAGAACTTCAATCAAGGATTTAAAGACATCCACATAAATACAACGAAATTCACTAGGAAAATTCTAGTGCAAATCTCTTAGGGGATACGGTCCAAGGAGGCTTCAACTTAAGTCTCACTAGGAAAGGCATGAAATATCTTTCCTTAAGCATCAACATTATCTTTGACGACGTTAGAGTTCTCGCGAGCTTTTACCTTTCAAATCTGGTTTACACGGTTTCAGCTTTGGACAATCACTCTTGTAATGTCCTGGCTTTCCACACTCATAATAAGTACCTTAGGTTTCTAATTTGCCGTTAGGGGCCTCTAAGTAGTTATCAAAATGGGTGTCCTGCAATCTCTAGTCATATGGCCAATTCTTTTATAGTTGTTGCACTTCAAAGTGCATCGCCCAGTGTGGTGCAACTTACGCTTGTTGCAGAAAGGTAACTTTCCTACATATCTATTCTTGTTATATGGTCTAGCAGTGTAAGCTCTCACGACTTTTGTCGTTTATTTTGTTGTTGGCATTCCTTGCCATCTTGGCTTCTTAACGTACGACCTGATCTATCGAGTCGTAAGCCATGCAGATTTTTGCCTCACAGACAGCAATAGCTTCAATAGCATTATGCTTGATCCTCGCGGAACTCGTTCCTTGTCTCGTTGTCATTATTTTCTTCAAAGTCGAACGGAGTAAAGAAAATAAAATAAGTCAAATTTCAAAAGTCGTGTTTACAAAAATGGAATGTTACGAGATGACGGGTTAAAGTCGTGCTCGAACTTAATCGGCAGGTTTCTACGAATTACGAGAAGTAAGAAAGATTGAGACGTTACGAGGTGACGTAGGTGTTTCGACAGTATGGGGCGGGTGTTCCAACCCGTTTTCGGAATCGGATAGCAAGATAATAAGTGGGGTCGGCAGACTGTGACAAGTTTCAAGGTATTATAAAACCGTGTTATGTAAAGTCATGAAAACGTTTTAAGAATCATCGTATAACTCATGATGTTTTTGATGTGTGATTAAACACACATCATTTTTATATCGAAAAACACACTAAAATAGACTAATAACCATAAAATATATCGAAAACCCACTCTATCTGACCTGCTACGTGGCGGCGGCTGCTGACATATCATAAATGCATGTACGAGGTTGTGAATGTGGCAGTACGAGGTGGTAGAGTGGCAGGTGGCGGCTAATGATTGTAGGTGGCAGCTGGCCAATAGGAGAGCGACACATGTACAAGAGGATAAGATAGTGCAGCTGTTATAGCACTGGATCTGAGGCTTTTAAATAACCAAATGATTGCCTAACATTTATGGATCTGAGGCTTCTAGATGCCAAATGATTGGCTGGAAATGAGTGTTGTGAGCTGGTGGACCTGCGAAATGACTAATTTACCCCCAGGCCCAATGAGGCTATATATTGCCTCTCATTATCAAGCAGCAGACTACACTTTTCTTTTCATATTTATTCACACATAGTAGTTAGCTTTTTATTTGTATTAGTTTTAGCTTATTTTGTAAAAGCTTTTTATAGCTTAATATTTCAGCTTATTGTACCTTGGCTTATTATTAATGAAGATGAGGAATTTTTGTGGTGTCACTTAAGCTTATTTCTTTCTCTAATCATCTATTCCTTGTTATAAGCTTCTAATAAGCTCTTTTATAATAAATAAGCACTTATAAGCTTTTATGAGCTTATTAAGGGCTTATCTACTATAAAATAGTTTTTAGAATTTTATAAGTGAGGTTTTTATTTGCTTATCACTCTTATGTTTTTAGCTTATTTTTGGATTATAGAGATATAGCTTAAATTCAGATAGCTTTTCCATAGCTTATTTGATTTAGCTTATTTCTTATATTTTTAGTTTTAAAGTTTTCGAATAAGCTATACTTAGCTTATTTTTTATCATCTTTTAGATTGTTTTCAAAGCTTAAAGTTTTTAGCTTTTTTTTTCAAGTAGCTTATTGTTTAAGATCTAATCTTTAAATATACATGATTCTCGTTCACTTTTCGAAGAGAACACCTTAGTTTTGGGTGGATTTAGATTTATTAATAAGGATTTATAGTTTTTAGTTTCGATCTAGTTTTCTATAGCTTAAAGTTGTTAGCTTTTTCAAGTAGCTTATTGTTTTAGATCTAATCCTTAAATATACCCGACTCTCGTTCACTTTTCGAAGAGAACATTTTAGTTTTGAGTGGATTTAGATCTAAATTTTTCATTTTTAATAGCTTATAGTTCTTTTTAGTTTAATCTCTAGTTTATAATTAATAAATTGTTCATTATAACATTGATTGTGTTTTGATGTTGATGAAACCATTTCTACATCTAAGGCGAGGAGCTTAAGGGTCTTATAAGCTAATTTAACTTCTAAATTTTAAAGCTTTTATAGTTTTTATAAGGCTATTTAGTATATAAAGTCTACAACTTTATTAACTAATTAGTTAAATAAAATCTAATAAAGTAAACTTTAATGTTTTATTAAGTTTATAAGATCGGGTGGTTAGTTCGTCTCCGTTTCGTTCAACGGGTTCTACTTTCTTTCCTTTTTCAATTCGTGGTAGTTTAATAATTAGATAAATATGTTTATGATTGTTAATTTGATTGTTGGTATGATTAGTGAGTAGATTATCATATGCTTGTTAACTGAGTAGTGATTAGTAAATTAAGTGTGAAATAAAAATGAATTGTTGATTAATAATTTTTGGATTATTTAGATTTCTTTTTTGTTATTTTGACGGGCAAAAGCCGTTAGGATAATCAAACATTAATCTAGTAATTAATTCTAAAATAAAATATTGTTTCCAAAATAAACCAACATTGTGAGAAAATAGTTTTTTAAACGGGTATTAATTCATCAATAAATACTTTCCTTCACACTTAATGGTCTTTTCGCCTCACTTGACAAGCATATCCGTTAAACATATATTTTAGATCTTCCAGCTTATTATTTCTTAGTTTAAAATCATTAGTATAAGACAAACCAAAAAATATTTGATAATCAAGCATCCAATTAAGAACATAAACATGAATTTCTATTCATTTCTCACCGTGGATACGAATCCGGAAGATTTAATTATTACTTGTCCTCAAATAATTCTTTTATCTAACGGGAAATACTATAATATTACTTCGACACGTTGACGAGACGCGTCAAGTTTTTGACGCCGCTGCCGGAGAGATTTGTATGATTTTTGCGTTGTGATTCGAGTTAGTGCCTTGAAGATCATTTCTTTTAAAAGTTTATTTTCGTTTTTGTAAAAATATAAAAAATTAAAAAATTAAAAAGGATAAAAAATATAAAAATATAAAAATAAAAATCCAAAAATATTTTCCAATTCTATTTTATTTTCTCTTATATATATATATATATATATATATATATATATATTAAAAATACCAAAAATGATATTATTTAACTTTTATTATCTTTACAAAAAATCC
Organism: Tanacetum coccineum; assembly: GCA_026074375.1. NCBI lineage: Eukaryota > Viridiplantae > Streptophyta > Magnoliopsida > Asterales > Asteraceae > Tanacetum > Tanacetum coccineum. The sequence goes on from BQNB010011505.1 coordinate 9,180, forward strand.
AAAAATATTTTCTATCTTATTCTTTTTAGTGCATGAGCACACGTTCTTCTTCAACCGAACTCGTTTCTCCCTTTTTAAATCACGAGAGAGTTATACGTTATCGTTGGAGAAATCGTGGTGAACCGTCACTTTTATTTGATTGTGAAGAAATTAATATGGATCCTAATAACAATCACGAACTGCCTCCCGCGGGTCCTATTCCTCAAAATCCGACCCCCGATCTTCGAACGATGGAGGAGTTGTGCCAGCCGACTATGAATGGCCGGGGAGGACCGATCGCTCCCGTTAACATGCAGGCTACGGATCTCGGACTAACGAATCATATGATTCAACAAGTCCAATAAAGTTGTCAATACCATGGTTTACCACGGGATGATGCTAATAAGCATATTGACAAATTCTTGACCGTCACTCAAAACATGAAGCAAAATAGAGTCTCGCATGACGTCCTACGCTTATGTCTCTTTCCTTATTCTTTGACGCATCATGCCACCGTTTGGTTTGATTGTCTACCAAAGAATTCTATCCATAGCTAGGAGGAGATGGTTACCAAGTTTCTATCAAAATACTTCCTTCCTTCTATGGTTACAAAATTAAGAAATGATATCAGTAACTTCCGACAGCTTCCGAACGAATCTTTATTCGAAGCTTGGGAACGTTACAAGTTGTTGATCGACCGGTGTCCTAATCATAATATGTTATCCGTCACTTAAATAGATACATTCTATAACGGGTTAACTTTGAGACACCGGGATACAATCAATGCTGCTGCTGGAGGCACCTTTATGAAAAGGCGACCTAAAGAGTGTTATGATTTAATCGAAAATATGACCGCTCACCACAATGACTGGGACACCTCAGCTAAAGGGGCGATTCATCTAGATCGATCACTTCTTCATCTCCTAAGATAGCAGCCCTTACTCAGTAAATTGCCGAAATGAACAAAAATTTTCTAAGAATGAGCCAATCCAATTAGTAACTTAATGTTGTTAATCCAAGTTGCGAGACTTGTGGTGGTCCACATCATTATTCCGAGTGTCAAGCCGCAGGTGGCTTCACTCAAGGGGACGTATATGCTGCTACGGGAAATTACAATGCGGGAGGTAACTCTTACCAACCTCAAGGAAACCGTAATCTCTTAAGCTATCGTTCCAACAATTATCTTTGGCCACCCAGTTTTAATCAGGCAAATAATTCAAATCAGAATAATCAAAACTTTCATAACATAAATAACCAGAATCAGTATCGAAATCATTCTAATCAAGGTTATCCGAATCAAGGATTTAATCAAAACAACCGAGGGCAAAATTTTAACCAATGGAGTAATTATAATCAGGATCAAGGCTTTAATCAAAACCAAGGTCAAAATTTCAATCAAAATCAAGCTCAGACGATTTTTTACCAAACTCCAAATTTTCTATCTACGGATGAGATATTGAGACAACATATGATTGCGTCTGATGCTAAGTTTCAATTATTAGCAAATCAAATGACAAAAATTGAAAAAGCTTTTAATGAAAGACCTCAGGGTGCGCTTCCTAGCAACACCATTCCTAACCCTCAGTTCCACCACCTAATTCTTCTTCTTCTAAGGAGGTGGAACGGGACCCGGAGACGACCATGGACCAAGTGCACATTTCAAGTTCAGAAAGTACCGCACGAGTCCCATCTCCGGTAATCCAGCCAGCTCCCGCTTCTAAATCGAATGAGATCCCTGAGCAAAATCCTCATCAGCCTCCTATTCCTTATCCTTCGAGGTTGAACAAGGCTAAGCTTCAAGACAAATCTGATATCCAAATTCATAAGTTTTTGCAGATGTTCAAGAAACTACACTTTAATATCAGTTTTGCTGAGGCGTTAGCTTAAATGCCTAAATATGCTAAGATGCGGAAAGATCTCCTTACTAATAAGGAGAAACATCTAGAATTGGCTAATACTCCTCTTAATGAGAATTGTCAGCGGTCCTCCTTAAAAAGTTACCCGAGAAACTTAGAGACCTTGGAAAATTTCTCATTCCTTGTGATTTTAGTGAGCTTGAGGGATGCTTGGCCCTAGCTGATCTAGGTGCCAGCATCAACTTAATGCCTCTATTTGTTTGGAAAAAGTTAATGTTACATGAACTTATACCCACTCGTATGAACTTAGAGTTAGCTAACCGATCGGTCGCTTACCCGGTTGGTATAGCTGAGGATGTCTTTGTGCAAGTGAGTAAGTTCATGTTTCCTGCTGACTTCGTTGTCGTTGACTATGACGTCGATCCTCGTGTTCCCCTTATCTTAAGGAGACCGTGTTTGAGGATGGTCCGTGCTTTAGTCGATGTATACGGAGAAGAGTTGACTCTTAGAGTCGGTGATGAAAAAAATAATCTTTAATGTTGAGAGCACTTCAAAATATCCTCATAAGCATGGAGATGAGTCAATTAATCAGATTGATATCATTGACACTACATGCGAGGACCATTTTCACGAGGTGTTAAATGTTCTTAAATCGATTCATCCTTTGAGTGGCAGTCCCACTCCTTATTCTGATCTTGTTGTCGCGTCTCTTTCCCTATCTCTTACCCCTTTCGGGGATAGTGACTTTATCTTGGAAGAGACCGACACTTTTCTTGCCCTTGATGATTCGATTCCACCTAAAATTGATAATGGAATATATGATTCGGAGGGAGATATTTTTTTCTTGAAAAATTATTAAATGATGATTTCATAAAAGATCTCCCTCTTAAAGAGCTTAAAAATGATGAAACCAAAACGACTAAATCTTCAATTGAAGAACCTCATAAATTAGAACTTAAGGACTTACCTCCCCACCTCGAGTACACGTTTTTAGAGGGAACTTCAAAGTTACCCGTGATTATCGCTTAAGACTTGAAAAAGGAGGAAATGGACCAGCTTATTAAGGTTTTAAAGTCACATAAACGAGCAATTGCTTGGAAAATATATGATATCAGGGGCATTGATCCTAATTTTTGCACCCACAAAATATTGATGGAAGATGACTTTAAACCTGTTGTCCAACACCAGAGAAGGGTAAATCCAAAAATTCATGAAGTTACAAATGAAACGAAACGTGTGACAGAGAATTTTCAAATTATATAAAAAGGCTTTCAGTGGTATAGATACTCAAACACCAATAAGTCACATGGGTTAACTTTTTTACTTTAAACCCACGCGCGAGCCCAAACTGAGAATACCAAACAACTGATTTTACTAGCCTTTCAACCCAAACCCTCCAATACATGCATATCAAACGGACCCTTAGCGTAAAAAAATATAAAAGTCTTCGTTGGGACTTTATTCACATCTCCTTATATAAGCACTTATTGGGATTTATCTTGTGGATTTCACAGTTTCAAGCATGGTCGTTAAGATTATGATCCTGATATTAGGATATTACCATTTTACGATACTGTAAAACAATAATGATTCGTATCTTACATAAGATCTTTGCACGCTTAAGATCTTATAAGATCCCGATCTTAACTATAGGATCTTAAGGTCTAATCCGATCTAATCTTACTTTTCTCGAACCACGAACTAAAAAACTATAAATTTATGGATTGTGTTTTGTACAATTTATAAAAAGACATGTTAATCTTTTTTAACACTTCATAATTATAATTTATCACAACATTTTTATGAAACATTCATTTAATTTTGTGTTTATGATATATAATAATTCGTAGATTTGTAAAATAATACAAAAAATATTTAGAAAATAACATTTTTGTAGGATCTTGAAAAAATAAAAATGATCCTAAGTAGGATTCCGATATTAAAAACCTATTTCAACTATAGAAGCAAGATGTTTTCACGGGTTCAACATGCAAATGTAGTTTTCATCAACACCATTTTAAATTTCATTCAAGGTTTTAGCATGTTCAAATAGTGGTTGTAAATTTTATAAAAAATATAATATTCTAACTTTAACACTAAAAATATACATATTACACAACAGTTAACGAATATCTCTCGTTCATTTACAAAATATAAGACATAAATTAGAAATATAAAAGTCATGAAAATCATACACGGATTGGTGTTTACTACTTGATTTGTAGATATGAAAAAGGTAAGTGATTTGTGCATCATTTTTTTAGCCATACACCACAAAATGATACCGGTAATGCACACAGTACAACACCGGTATGCACGATTAATGGTGTATGGCTAAAAAAAAGTGGTGCACAAATCACTTCCCTATGAAAAAATTACATACCGTTGAAAGCAAATGCATACATACATTTATGTAAAAATCAACGATGAATAACTTCACCTAGATGTAAGTTAAAACTATATGGAACAGAGACTAGCAATATCTTTTTGGGTTAAACATATATATTACTAAAGTACTTTTAAAATTTTACACATTCAGATAACCAACTTTGAATATTACCAATATAGTCATTAAAACCGGCTAATTTGTGATGATATAGGTAATATGACATACTGATTTTCCAAATAGATAAATAATTATTTTTAAATTTTCACGTGGACTTTTATTTTATGTTTATTTTGCATGTAGTTTATTACTAAAATGCCATCGTCTTCATCCTTTATGAATTTCAATCCCACTCTTTTCTAATCTTAAATCTTCACCATAGAGACACAACCATAAATCTTTTCTTTCTTTTTGTCTGAACACAAAACACAACTCTACAAATGATCTTTTTACCAAACCATAGATCACAAAACTTTATTTAAATACATTAGGAACCAACCCCCTGTTCAACCATATCATCAAACAACTCTTAACATTCATTCAACATATCTTTTTAAAATACCATATCATAGAACATAAAGAACAACACCTTAAAAACCTTGAATCCGAACAACCCAAACTCAAAATGCAAAAAAAATAAAAAATTTGAAAACCGCCGTCGGTGACCTGCAAAGATTGTCGCCGGAAACCTCTCCCTTCGCCACCACCGTCGGTGACCTGCAAAGATTGTTGCCGGAGACCCCTCCCATCGCCACCAGGGACGAAGCTTGAAACTCTTTATTAAGGGGGCCAAAGTGTAACTTATTAATTTTGGAGGGGCCAAATTATTAAACAATATTTTTTACACTAGCACAATACATAAATTACACTAAGGAAAAAAATTGGAGGGGGAGGCAGAACCCACCCTTGCCCTACATAAGCTCCGTCCATGGTCGCCACCCATCATCGACACATACATAATCAACATACACGGATACACCCACTAAAGACAAACACGATATTTTATATCTAAGCCACAATCAAATTACAAATCGATTGATGGGTGGTTGTTGTATAAACGTTGTGGAGCTCGTCATGACATGTTCAGATGGTGATGGTTGGCTGGTGGTTGTAATGAGTGGTTGACACATTTGTGTTTGATAAAGGAAAGAGAAGATGATTATTATTAGAGATATAAAATTATTATTATTGATTTTTGAGAAAGGAAAGAATATAAAAGTTAGTAAAACATTATTATTGGATAATAATTTGGTGGAATTTTAGAACGGAAAAAAAGAATAAAATGAAAGATCAATCATATCAAGTCAGCAGTCAAACGTGAGATGGTATATCCAACTAAATAAAAAAAATGACGTATCAGTCATTTTTCAGTTTCAACCGGCACCCAACCAGTCATATTATCTATATCGTCACAAATTTGAAAGATTTAATGACTATATTGGTAATATTCAAAATTGGTTGCTTAGATGTGTAAATTTGAGAAAGTACGTTGGTAATATATAGACTTAAACCTATCCTTTTTTTGATAACCATAATTTTTGACACATTGTCAAACTAATTTATGAGTTTTGAATTCACCATCACACAGACTCAAAACAGATATTAAATGATACGAGAAAACATTCCTAAAAACTGTAAACCGTGTTTATTGAATGAGTATAATGAGTACAATACAATGTATATATATACTACACATTGGGCTTAATCATGAGCACAAGATACAAATACAAGTCAGGCCTTTGGGCCATACAAACACGTCTGCTAACATCCCCCCGCAGTTTGAGCGGGAGAGGAACGAACACTCAAGCTGGAGCGAAACTCATCAAATAAAACCGTAGGTAAGCCTTTGGTGAAGATATCTGCATACTGATAACGAGAAGGTACATGAAGTACTCGGATATGACCAGCGGCAACCAAGTCACGAACAAAGTGAATATCAATCTCAATATGCTTCGTGCGTTGATGTTGCACGGGATTAGAAGAGAGATAAACGGCACTTACATTGTCACAATAAACAAGTGTAGCGGTAGACAATGGTGTATGAAGCTCTCGTAAAAGATTACGTAACCAACAAGTTTCAGCAACGGCATTAGCAACACCCCGATACTCAGCTTCAGCACTGGAGCGAGAAAGGGTAACTTGCCTCTTTGAAGACCACGAAAGTAGATTGTTGCCAAGAAAAACACAATAACCGGAGGTAGACCGACGTGTAGTGGGGCACCCAGCCCAATCTGCATCAGAATAAGCAACCAAAGAAGATGTGGTGGACGAAAATAGCTGTAATCCATAGGGCATAGTACCACGAATATACCGCAAGATCCGCTTGAGAGCAGAGAAATGAGGCTCTCGAGGATCATGCATGTAGAGACAAACCTGCTGCACAGCATAAGATATATCAGGCCGAGTGAAAGTCAAATACTGAAGGGCCCCAGCAAGACTGCGATATAAGGTAGGATCAGACACAGGATCACCATCAGCAGAAAGCTTAGAATCCGTGTCAACTGGAGTACGACAAGGATTACAAGTGAGCATGCCAGCACGCTCAAGTAGCTCAGAAGCATACTTCTGTTGAGAGAGAAACATCCCCGAAGTATTGCGAGTCACAGAAATACCCAAAAAATAATTCAGCGGACCCAAATCAGTCATAGAGAACTCGGCATGTAAAGTGGCAATAATACTCTGAAGAAAAGCTGTAGAAGAAGCAGTCAATATAATGTCATCAACATACAAAAGCAAGTAAGCTGTATCGGACCCCCGCCTGTAAATAAAAAGTGATGTGTCACATCTGCTATGAATAAAACCAACTCGAGCAGCATATGCTGCAAATCTCTGAAACCATGCCCGAGGGGCTTGCTTAAGCCCATATAGAGATCGCTGTAAAAGACAAACATGATCAGGATGTTGTGAATCCCGAAACCCAGGAGGCTGCTGCATGTAAACAGTCTCGGATAATGAACCATGTAAAAAAGCATTCTTGACATCAAGCTGATGAACAGGCCAATGTCGAGAAAGAGCAAGGCTAAGTACCGTACGAATAGTGGCCGGTTTAACAACCGGGCTAAAAGTCTCATCAACATCAATACCTGTAAGCTGAGTGCTGCCATTCGCAACAAGGCGAGCCTTGTAACGATTAAGAGTGCCATCAGCATTATATTTATGCCGAAAAAGCCATAAGGAACGAACAATGTTCGCGTCCGATGGTCGTGGCACAAGAATCCAAGTATTATTTTTAATTAAAGCATTATATTCATCAAGCATAGCACGATACCAATGCGGGTCTTGAAAAGCATGGTTGTAGGACTTTGGAATAGGGGAAATAGTTGACACAGATAAAGTATATCGTTGAGTAGGACGATTAGTACCAACACGGTAACGAGTGACCATGGAGTGAGTCGAAGCGGGATTGCGGTTGGGTTGAGTGGTAGCGGGTGAGGGAACCGGGGGAGGAGTGGGTGGTATACTGTTTGTGGGTGGAAGATTAGTCGTGGGTGTTGGGTTAGTAGGGGCGGAAGGAGTGGGCTGCAAAGTGGAGTGATTAGTGGGCTGATTGGTTGGCGGGCCAGTGGAGTGGGCGGAAGTGGAAGTGGGCTGTGGTGAGGGAGATGTGGGTTGTCGAGTTGCGGCAACTGGGGAAGACCCAACAGTGGGCATATTATGGAGCATATGTTTTTGTATTAAATTAGGATCGGTGTCAAGGAAATTGTATGGTGGTGAGGCATCGGGAGTCATAGACCCATACGGAAAAACCGTCTCATCAAAAGTCACGTGACGAGATAGAATGATTTTATCCGTATTTAAGTCAAGACACCGATACCCACGGTGATTGGTGGGGTAGCCAAGAAAAATCGAGGGAGTAGCACGGGGTTCGAGTTTGTGATTGGTGTGAACATGTGGGTAGCAAAGACAACCGAATACACGAAGATCGGCATAATTAGGTGTTGTCTTATAAAGACGGGTATGTGGTATCTCATTGTTAATCGCAGTGGATGGAAGAATGTTTAAGAGATGTGCGGCCATGTGAAGGGCTTCAACCCAAAAGGTAGGGGGTAAGTGTGCTTGAAATAATAAGGTACGGATGAGGTTGTTAATGGTACGTATCATGCGTTCCGACTTGCCATTTTGTTGAGATGTTTTGGGACAAGAGAAACGAATGGTAATACCATTGGTGGCAAATAATTGGTGTAAGGCATTGTTGTCAAACTCACCTCCATGATCACATTGCAAGGATTTAATATCACACTGAAACTGATTTTTAACAAAAGCACGGAAATGAATGAATTTAGACAATGCATCAGACTTATTACGAAGAGGATACACCCACAAGTAATGCGAAAAATGATCTAAAAATAAAACATAGTATTTAATGCCTGAAACACTCGAAAGTGGAGAAGTCCACAAATCTGAGTGAATAATGTCAAAAGGAGACTTAACAACTGTTTCAGAAAGCGAAAAAGGAAGTCGCACGTGCTTGCCAAGCTGACAAGCATGACAAAGCACAGTGGACTTAGTCTTATTACAAGAAATCAGATTATTAGAAACTAAATGACGTAACACTTCACTTCCAGGATGACCCAGTCGTTGGTGCCACGTCTGCTGACCGACCAAAAAAGCTTGAGGATATGACAGAGATGTGACAGGATAGAGATCACCCGTGCTGTCACATCGGAGTAGAATTTGACGGGTCTAGTAATCCTTAACAGAAAAACCAAACTCATCAAATTCAATGGTACATTTATTATCTCTAACGAACTGTCTGACCGAAATTAAGTTTTTAACAATGTTGGGTGTTATGAGTACATTATTTAGGTGAAGAGGTCTGTAAGGAGTAGGTAAAGTGCTATGGCCCGTGTTGGTGACTAGAATGGATTTCCTGTCGCCAACAAGAACAGATAGATACATGCAAGAATTAAAAAGAGTACTTAAATTAGTGGCATTAGAGTTAAGATGAGACGACGCACCAGTATCCATGTTCCAATTTGCATCTGTTGGATCCCGAAGAGTCATGGTATTAAACGCTTGAGGCAAAAGCGTTGCTTGACCATTTGCTGGAGTCGAACCTTGTACAGTACCCGAGAGAAGAGCCTGCTGTTGTGGGCTGAAGGCTTGTTGGGTTGTCTGTTGACCAGACTGGAAGCCTGGTGGAGCTGTGGGCCGAGATTGGCCTGATAAGCCATTGAAACCAAATTGGGCCAACATGGTTTGTTGGGCTTGTAAGAGTTGTAGAAGCTGCTGTTGTTGTGATACATTCAACCCACCAGATTAAGATCCAGCATGCATAGGTAAAGTCCCCTGAGTGGTGCGATGAGTTGTAGAATTATTACTGTTGCGAGGAGTACCTGGGGAACGAGAGGAGTCATGAAGGAAACGACAAGCATCGCCCCAACGACAAAAGCCACGTCCAAAATTACGACATACCATGTAAACCGTGTTTATTGAATGAGTATAATGAGTACAATACAATGTATATATATACTACACATTTTGCCTAATCATGAGCACAAGATACAAATACAAATCAGGCCTTTAGGCCATACAAACACGTTTGCTAACAAAAACAAGTTCGATTAATTCATTACTAGCGTAATTAATATATTTTGATAGGCATTGCTTTCATGCTTTAATTTGTTAAAAAATTTACTCCTAACGATATAGACTATAGAACAGCATACCACAAAATGTAACACTTGCTAACATATATACAATAAATAAATAACAAATTTGATATAAAATAAAATTAGTCAGCACAACATATATAACCGCTACCAACTAATTAAATGAAATCAGTTTCCACATATAACAATATATAAACACAAGCCCTCATCTCTTTCACATCAAATCTCACTTCACAAACAATCACTCATCGATCACCATCATCACACTAATAACTAATAACCACCAATGGCTCTCAACAACAAGAAACAATCACTCATCATCACACTAATCACCACACTCATTCTCCTCATCTCGTTATCTTTTAACACCACCGCTTCACCCTCACCATCATCATCTCCATCGCTCGATATCGGAAACCCGTCAAACCCATCTTTATCTCACGTCACTTTTGATCACATACCCTTTTTCAAACACCCATTACACCATGCAAACAATCCTTACGTAAACAACCCTGCTAAACCACGTACTTTCGAGATCGAGTCCGAGAATTTGTCTGAAAACCGTAACCAGAAGTTCTTGAAGTTCTTGGGCACGTCGAGAACTCGGCGAAAAGATGAGTTTCCAGTTAGGGTTAGGGAGTTTTTTAATAAGAAGGTGAATGAAACTGCTGCATGCAAGGTTAAGTTCTTTATGACGTGGATTGCGCCTTTGGGTATGTTTAATGATCGAGCCATGCATTCGATCGAGTCGATATTTAGGACTCATCCGAATGCGTGTCTTTTGATCGTGTCGAATTCGTTGGATTCGACGAAAGGGAAGATGATTTTAAGACCCTTTGTGGAAAAAGGGTTTAGGGTTTTGGCGGTATCGCCTGATTTCGATTTTCTGTTCAAGAATACGATGGCGGAAACTTGGTTTTCGAGGCTGATTAGAGGTCATGTAAGAAGTGGTGATATTCCATTAGGTCAAAATATATCGAATTTGATACGTCTTTGTTTGTTGTATAAGTATGGTGGTGTGTATGTCGATACGGATGTTATAGTTTTAAGGAGTTTTTCGAGGTTAAAGAACGCGATCGGGGCTCAAACGATGGATCCGAGTTCCAAGAATTGGTCTAGATTGAATAATGCAGTGTTGGTTTTTGATAAAATGCATCCATTGTTGTATAAATTCATTGAAGAATTTGCATTGACATTTAATGGTAACAAATGGGGTCACAATGGTCCTTATTTGGTTTCAAGAGTGGTTTTAAGGCTACAAGGAAGGCCTGGGTACAATTTTACAGTTTTGCCCCCGATCGCGTTTTATCCCGTGAATTGGGACAAGGTTCGAGTTCTGTTTCGTGGGGCTAGAAACGATACTGAGACGAAATGGTTACATATGAAGTATGAGCAGATGAGGAACCAAAGTTATACGGTTCATCTTTGGAATAAGCAAAGTCGAGGGTATCGTATCGAAGATGGAAGTATCGTTCAGAAGATGTTTTCGGTTCAGTGTGTTTTATGCAACAGGACATCATCCACACATGACGATACTGTAAGTACTATGCAGTAAAGATTTGTTCGACGCAGGACTTACTATTTTTAGCATTAATCGATCGATTTTTCTTTGTAAATTTCGTCATGTAATAAATCGGGTCTTTCTAAATATAGATATTAGAGGTATGATGATCGAGATTCGAGTAAATGAGATGTATTTCGGTTGTAGTTACTTGAATGATAGTAGTATACATTTCATGTTGTTTTACTAATCAAGATTTGTTCAGGCATAAGTTCCTTGTACCGTGTGCATTAAAAGCTGTACAACTGCTATATAATATTGCTAGTTGCTGTTATCTTGTTCAATGAAATGTACATGTTTGTTCAGCTTTTGAAATAAGTGTAATAAATTCTCGGGTAATATACGTTTTCGACTCTCAAATTGTAAAATGCAACATCAAGGGGTTTTCATTATATATCTTGTAATTACGTTGACGAAAATTTTCGAAATAGTCAAACCTATTTTATAAACTTTAAACGTCGTGAGAAGTAAGTGTTGTACGATGGTTATATAATCCAGGAATAGGCGTACGTTCTTTTTTAGTTTTTATAGAAAACCGACGCAATTAAAGTGGTGACTTTCACAAACTGTCACGTACAGTACATCGTTACATTGACTATTTGACTCGAGTTTAAATTTGTATCAGATGGTTTTAATGGGGCTAAAAAAATGTATAAGATGAAAATATGTATAAATTTTTACATGTAATGACCAAACAACCCTACGTTGAGCGACATTTGGTCACATGACAAGCAGTCAAAATCCTTTGGCACAAAGTAGAATAATCAATTAAGGGAGTACAAGTTGTGTATACGTGGTAGAAACGAAGGCTCACTTAAGTTTATTTTGGAAAGGGATGTGAGGGGAAGAAAAGTTAAGGAGGGAAGGCGTGAGGAGAGGAAGAAAGTGAAAGGATACTTCTATATTTTGTACTAGCCTCGAGGTCTGATGGGCGGCTAGCTTTAAGAATTTTTTGGAAGATAATAAATGAAGTTAAAAGGTAGATAAAATCACGTTATAGAATACATAGTCAAAGCTTGTAAAAAATGATTCCATAATTTAGCATAAGCAGTAAGAATTCTTTAGATGAATGTTAAAGCTTATGTACACTTGATAAAAGTCACTTCGGACAATGTTAACTGTAATAATCTAAGCCAAAGAAACATTAAGTTATAACAAATTGGGTCTAGATTGCATCACAAAAAGATTATACATCTTAGCAAGACGGTCTTGTCGTTCCTTCAAATCTTTTACAGATATCTGTTCCAACACCAAATGGAATGAAGTTTTAATCTCTCAAATTCAGTAAAATAAATTATAATCAATATGTAACATAACAGGTACCTTGTTGAGTTCTAACAGTTTTGCACCAACTTCCTTATGAACATCTATAATGTCCTTATCATATACTGAACAAATTCAACTTGACTGTTGATTACTTATTAAAACCAAAGGTGTTCGTTTGATATTTTACGCCAAATTAAAACAACTAATAAATTTAAAGGAATAAGCAGTAGAAGCTTACAAAACAACGCATACTTCATCACTATTCAAGGTTCATGTAGGATCAGTCTTTCTCATTAAACAATGGCTATCAGTCTGATTGGTATCTTTCCTTCCCCAAGCCATTTCCTCTCTTTTCTAGTTAAGATAAACGATGTTGTAAGAATGATTCATTGAGAGGAATGCGGGCCCAATAATGCAAGTTTCAAGATTTTAATGGTCCATAAAAGTAAATGTTCTTGCACTATGGATCAAGCAACTTTACATTCCGCGAATTGGAGGTAATAACACCGATTTAAACATGTAACTATTGAAGTAACTGGAAAAGTAAACACACGGAAAATATTCCTAAGAACTATGTCAATTTTGTTCGGAAAAACATATTAAAGAACAATTTTTTTTTACCTTTTCTATAAATACCTCAATGTCCGCAAAATCATCATTTAACATGCTTCCGTTGCCGTTATGCAAGAACAATTTTGTACCACGGAATGGATTTTGTTCCGTCATTTGACCTATAAATCAAGAAGTACACTCTTTAATCAAAACATCATATGAAGCTACGTCAAATAAGAGAAACAATTACTATTTTAAATCCTCATTCTCCCTAGTTAAATCACAACTATTAGCAGTCCAACATCTTCACATGATTTCAAGAAATCATTAGAGTGGTTCGCGAATGAACCCCATAAAGTACAACTAAGTTTCGTCACGTATACCCATTCCTCTGATATGCATTTTTTAAAGTAAAATGTCTATTATTATTGACACTAAAAGGTACATATTGAGATCATCAATGACTTTCGCGCATAGGCTATGAATAAATCATCTTATGGGTATCAGACTTTACAAATAGCCTCAAGTTACACCAAAGACCAACTCAATTTAATTACTAATTAATAAGAGCATAAGGATTTATAAAGAACTTTTAACATTTTATCATGCGGTTGCATATTATCGTCATATTATATTACATAATTACTCTTAAACAACCAAAACCATGTCGTGGTGTACTCCATATCAATTTCACGTTTATATAATCCTACCTCTTAATATATGGTCAAGAAAAACATTGATTACCAAGAAAATGTGACTATAACAGAATAATGATGATAAAATAATAGGGAAAAAAGAAAAGCGAGTTTTAATTTGCAATTACTAAAAATCTATAAGCTTTATTGGTTTACTTTTTCCAGTTGGGCATTTTTGTCAAAGATTGTCCAACTTTCAGACTCGGTAACTTGACAAATGACATCTATAAATATTTAAATACATGTTTCATGCGAGTATGTCCTAAAAACGTTAAAATAATTGAACCTTTAAAATCCGCTTAGTTCTTGACCAATGTCTTGGTATTGTTTGTAAGATACATTAGGTGCCGCATAATACGATACTAAGGTTGAATCCCTCTCAGGTCGCACATATGGAAGATCATAACACCATTTTTATAGCTAGTTTCTGTAACAACGCAACAAACATCACATGATAACAATGTTAAAAGTTGATACATCTTACTAAATATTTAACTAAAATAAATACAAACGGAATAACAACATGTCCAATCAGAAATGGACATATACAGCAACCTTATAATAAGTCTTATGTTTTTCAATCCATGTGTAGCAAACACATGTCCCCCATTCTAAATATCAAAATCACAGTTTCTTTATAGATATAAGCTATAGCCATGTAATATTTGTAAGCAAATGAATCATCTTCCATTCCTAACTAAAAAACCAAGTATATGACATCCTTATTGCTTGAAGTCATAATTATATATTTCTAGTTTACTACAAATGTCTAGTGAGAGCATGAAACGTCAAACTAATGCATATTAGTCACACATTTAATGCTATAATATTGCATATAAAGGAGCTTTCTTCAGAACAGACCTACCTTGCCAATACTTTCACGGAGAAAAGATTACACTGGAGACGTATTGAATCAATTTTTAGCCATAACTTTGTCTTTTAAACCTTTAGGCATCCAGATGTTTTGAACCAAGTGAGCCATTCATCATACGAAAGAAAATCTAAAGCATCTATATCCCACCAACGAAACACTTTATTCCACAACTAGCGAGCCAAAGAGCAAGAGAAGAAGAGATGTGAAGTAGCTTCTACCGACACATTACACAACGGGCATGAAGGAGCAAGAGAAGAAGAGATGTGAAGTAGATTCTACCGACACATTATTTCTTTGATACTATTTGATCATGAAGTTACCAAAATCATTAATAGATCTACTTTTTATTTGTCTGATTTTTAGTTTGTATAATTTGTTTGCTGAACCAGCACAAAATTCCGCATGAGTTATATGACATGGTTGGAAAATAATGGTTATTTAGATTATCAAAGACTAATCATAACACATGTTATCCTCATGTTGCTAATATTGTGTCTCGCATTTCGAGTGATCATGTTCTAATCAATGTGATCAGTGACATAGTTTCATCACATTCGATGAGTATTTTAATTTAAATCACGTGCAATTTATTAGGCTTATGATTGTAATAGCTCAACCTAACAAGTTTTTTTAATATATTTAGGAGAAGGAGATAGAACCTAAAACTAAGCAACTATTGAAAAGACACTAAAAAATGCTCAAATATACCGTTAAGCATTGTTCTTTTATGTTTTCTTGTCGGTCTTTCTTTTTCGTTAGAATTACTTTACTTTTTTCAATGGTTTCTTAGTGTTAATTGAATTGAATGTTTGATTTTTTTATTTAGGGTACTTTAATCAAAATGTGTGTTTATTGCTTTTTATTTTGGGTACTCTAACATATACTATTACATTTGATTTCTTTAATATGCAAGTGAAATGTTGATGCAAAAGTTGGGTCTGTTTGTATTTGATCCGAATAAGCTGTTTTCCGGGTATAAAACATATTCTTCTTGCACCAAGTGAATTTATTGAGAACCCTGCACAAGGAAGTAAAGCACCGTTAACCTTATCGTAGGAGCAAATCCCACGATTAGACTCCGGCGTGAGAGTAAGTATCGGTTGTTTTGGGGGATAATTGAGAGTATTAGGGTTTTTGGGTCATACCCGAATCAATGAATGTTATCCTCCTTTTATAAGCCTCAGACCCCGTAGAGTTTCCTTGTATTTTGGCCCAAGATAAGGCCGATATAACCGGAATCCGACCTTATCCTTATCATATTCAAATACGGAGAGTATATCCCCTAATTGACTGGGCTATCTATCCCTAAAATAACGCCCAAGTACATCGCATGCCAGAGCATAATGCCATATACTTTGCTATTTTAGGTCGCGGCCTAGACGAGTGTCCGTGGTCGTGACCCATAACCCGCGGCCCAAGTAGCGATAACAATAATTAGCCCAAAATAGTATCTATGGGCCGGGTCGGACCATACTATACGTCATCATGTCCCCCCAGTCTAGGAGTCGTGACCGTGACCGGAGTCGCGGTCGCAGCTACTAGACTAAGGAAAAAATAAGATAAATAAAACAACCTGAACTAAAAAATCATACATCGAAAGCGTAAAAAGAGGACCCATTTACCAAAGACAGCGCAAACCACTATTGATGGGACGTGTGGGCCCAAATCGGTTCATTTGGCTTGAAATCTGAATCGTCTAAAAGAAAATACTAGTGGACACGTGGCGAACATCCACCAAAGCACGGGAATCAAGGCGATAGTATAAATAGAGCACACATTCACTGTTTTTACTTACCACATATACTTAAAAATCACCATCATACTCACACACAGTCGTACAACGTTAATTTCCCCCGGATTTGCACACGCGCGGGTTAGATTCCCACGCCTCTTTCTGAAAACTTGTTAAAAACAACATGAGTAGAGATACAATAACACTAGAGCAGGCTGTGTCCACCATCTCTCAGGAGTATCTACAATTATTTTGTTCAGACTATTTTATACCGGAAAGCCTCCACCCGGAATTGCCTGGTCCGAAAGATGCGATTGTGAACTTCTCGAAGGGCAAAATCGGCGTATATTGTAAATTCTTTGAATTCGCAAATTATCGCATCCCGATTACGCAATTCTTGTTTGACCTCCTTGGTTACTACCAAATCTACCTTTCCCAATTATCCGTGATAGGTGCGGCGAAAGTTATCCAATTCGAAATTAATTGCCGCGTCCTAAATGTGATCCCCACCGTGGACCTATTTCGCGTGTTTTATATCCCCTCTTATCAGTCAGGGTGGATGTCCTTCACTAAGCGTCCAGGGAAAGACACCCCACAATGTTACGTAAAGCCCTTGGACTCCTTAAAGAACTGGAACAACCGGTTCTTCTGGGTAGATGAAAGGGTATTTCCCACTCCGGTGGCCTGGCGATCATTCGCTCTGAGAGACAATAAACCAACTGCGGACAGCTATTCTGAAGTGGATGTAGCAACACTAGACACACACCGGACCAGTTTCGGGCAGCAACCTGAGGATTTATTGTGCCTAGTAGGAATAAGTCAAAACTACTTCTTCCCGGAGGACCAGTACCCCGTGTTTCTTTATGACAATGACCAGGGTGGGTGTACATAAATAAATATTGCATTAACTGTGATGGACACACGAGTGTATACTAACATAAATTTTGTATTATATGCCTTGCAGTGATGGATCTATTTGGTCTGATCAAGAACCCGAACCCCAAGGTGAAGGTCGGTACGCGTCCTCGTGCTGCTCACGAGGTACCGTTGCTGCAAGCCACCGCAATCCGAGTGGTAAATATGGAAGAGACACCCACTATTTCAACTTCGACCGGGACCCCATCCGTAATGGAGAAGTCACCGTTAGACTTTGCGGACGAAGATGTTCAAACGGAAGTTGTGGGGGAACATCAAGCGGATAACCCCATGTTTACAACCGTTCCCTAACAAGAATAGCTTGCCGCCGAGAGCGCAGCCACGGAGGTGCCCCCTGAAACCAACCTAGAGCAGGAGGTCTTGACAATGGGGCCTCCCGTCAATAAGAGGTGCAGGAAGAGAGATAGGGGCGAAACTGGATCAAGTGCCCCATCTAAGGTTCCAAGAACGAAGCAAGACACCGCGACCGACACTCAGAGTGTGAGCGAGCCAAAACCTTTATCGTTTGCCGTACCGCGGCCAACCCCCGAGCCTGATGTCGCACAGTAAGTATTCAAAGTGAAATATTGCATCAACACAGTCCCTCGTAGTCGATAAAAAATATTATTTCTTGTCAATGTAGGTCTTCTAAGGCAGCAGCTGTTGAGGACGAGGACACAGAGAAATCCTTGTCTTTCATTTCCATGGGCGGGCCACCAGACGACATCTATCAACCGAACTGGGGCATAACCAACAGCTGTCGTCTAGATAATCCACTTGTTTGTCAAGAGCTAGTGGATCACATTATTCCACCAGGGTGCTTCTCAGAGATGCGTCACCTGCCTTCAGAGGACTTCCTGAGCCAATACAACATCAACATAGCTCGGCAGGTGGCATTAGGATCGCAGCTTAGACTCGGGTTCGAGCAAGAGTCAAAGCTGTTGAAGAAGTCAGTTGCAAAGATCGGTCGTCGTGAACAGAAAATTCAGGTCCAGGACGACAAGATAAGGAACCTGGAGTCCCTGATCGAGGCTGAGTCTGATATGAAAAGGGCCGCGGAGGCCAAAAATGAAACGCTCACAAAGGAAGTCGAAGATCTCTACGCCCACTTTTCAAAGCTGCAAGTGGATAGTGAGCAACTAACGCAGCAAGTCGCGACCCTTCAAGCCCATGTCACAGGGGAAGAGAAAATAAAGGCTGCCTTTGAGGAATTCAAGCAGTTAGAAGACAAGCGGGTTGAGCAGCGGTGTGCAGAGATGGACGCTAGATTGGATGCCCTTAGCATTGACTTCGACGAGGAGTTGTACCCCCATATGCTGACAGCAATCGCAGGTCGCCGATGGATGATCGGGCACGGCCTGCGATTGACTGTAATGAAGTGCGCGGAGTCAATAGAGTTGAGGCAGGCATTCGCAGATGTAGTGACCGCTGGTATTGCCAAGGGATTGAGTGATGGGCTTAAGGATGGCGTAGAGCACGGAAAGGCTGGTCTGGATTTAGCGTCGTTGGAGGGTCATGACCCGAAGGCTGATGAGAAATTTACTGCTGCTCTACAAGCACTAAAGGATTTGAAGTATCCTTTAGTAGATGAGCTTGAGCAGCTAAAAGACGCTCCGATAGACTGCATCATGGCATCACTGCACTTGGAGAGTGATACTGGTGAAGATGCACCCCCGGAGGTCCGCAGCCTGGGCCTCTGCACTTCACAATTGAAAATACCTGTTTACCCGAAGGTTTGTGACCCCAGAAATCCATGGGCTGTCAGAAAAGAAATTCTTCTAGAGGACGCCATCGCAGCCAACATCAGTCGGGCGAAAAAGAAGAAAAAGAGTAGAGTGGTGTGCCGGACCCATGGGGTCGGTTCGGCTCATCATGCGAGATCCGATGGTGTGCCCGTATCTGTCCCCGTCGTCCCTCAAGGTCTTTAGATTGTGCTTACGGATGCCTCGACACAAACTGACCTGGACAAAGATAACTCACCCCGGAGGTTGGCTAGAGCTAGTTCTGTACCTATGTTTTGACTTATAATACCGCTTGTGGTATGAGACATTGCTGTTGTGTTTTGTAATATATGCGCGGATGTCCGCGGCTGATAAAATTTGTATATACAAACCATGTTTATTATAAAAATGTAGTTTTTTTTATGTTTTGCACCCGTAGTGTCTTATATGCTTCATAGAAGTCTTTGTTATATATACCCAACGTCTTGGGTATACACTAAGTGTGGACACAGGATCCGCGGCCGCCGGGGTTGCAACCCTCTTACGCGGCAAGCCAATTTTTAGGATGCTTAGCCTATAATTATCCAGAGATAGTAATTTAAGACAAATAAATGAAATGAATAAGAGCAAATAAACTAAAAACAAAGTTTGATATTCATTCAATAAAGAAAAGGCGTTGGGTTAGCTAGACCCAACGGGACTTTTGTTTTTTTTTGTTTTTTTTATTACTGTCCTAGAAGCATAAAAGAATACATGGATTACTTTATTGAAGTCTTACGTGTATGGTAGATTCATCCATGCATGAGCCGTGGCTTAAAGATAGCATTTCTTGAGGTTAGTGACGTTCCATGTCCTTGGAAGGATCGTTCCGTCCGAGGACCGTAACTTGTATGCCTCGTCTCCCAACGCGTCCAATACTTCATAAGGTCCTTCCCATTTTGGGCCAAGCTTCCCTCCTTCAACAGCGTGGCTGGCGTCGTTACTGCGATAGACGAAATCTCCTGGCCTGAACGCAACATTCTTGACCCTGGCATCATAGTATCTTTTCATTTTTAGCTTCGCTTGAGCCTCGCGTATCGCGGCGCGCTCGCGTCTTTCTTCAACGAGATCCAAGTTTAGCCGTAGCTCATCATCATTGTGCACGACATCCACTGCCGTGGTGCGGTACGTTGGCATCCCGATTTCCGCAGGTATGACGGCCTCCGTCCCATAAGTCAAGGAGAACGGGGTATCGTCATTACTTGATTTTATCATTGTGCGATGGGCCCAAAGAACATGGGGAAGTTCTTCGAGCCAGTTCTTGTTATTCTCGCCTAAGCGGGCCTTTATTCCTTCTCCCAAGCTCCTGTTTGCCCGCTCCACGAGCCCGTTGGACTGCGGATGTTTGACCGAGGCGAATCGCTGCACAATGTTTAACTTCTCACACCAATCTTTGAATGGGTCACCGCTGAATTGCTTGCCGTTGTCAGAAATGATTTCTCCAGGGAGTCCAAAGCGGCATACTATGTCGTTCCACACGAACTTCTTTACTTGGGTACCGCTAATCGTTGCCACGGCCTTTGCTTCGATCCACTTGGTAAAATAGTCCATGGCTACTATCAGGAATTTGACTTTCCCCGGCCCTTCCGGGAAAGGACCAGCGATGTCAATTCCCCACTTGTAAAACGGCCACGGGGCCGTGATAGGGGTCAATGGCTGTTGAGGTTCCCTTGGTACGGGACGATGTATCTGGCAGTCCTTGCACTTGCGTATCGTCTCCCGCGCATCTCGGTGCATGGTTGGCCAATAATATCCGGAACGCATGGCCTTGGCTACCACGGAGCGCGGCCCCGCGTGCAGGCTGCACGACCCTTCGTGTATTTCTCGGATAACATAGTCCGCCTGAAGTGGTCCGACACACCGTAGCCATGGTTTCAAGAAAGAGCGCCTGTAAAGGACCCCTTGCAATAACTCGTATTGTCTAGCTTTGATGCGGAGTTTGCTTGCATCTTTGCTATCTTCTGGAAGAATTCCGTCCCTCAGGTATTCAACTATTGGTGTCATCCATGTCGGTTCTTCTTCCTCAACCACGGCCGCTACTTCTTTTCCGTTGATGGACTTCTCATTAAGTATCTCAACCAAGACTTGTTTAGACAAGTGTGCAAAGCTGGTGGATGCAATTTTGCTCAAGGCATCTGCTTTCTTATTTTTGCTTCGTGAGACATGGCTGATTGAAAAACTGTCGAAGCCGCTGACTAGGCTGTTGGTTTTTTCAAGGTACTTGACCATGTTTTCTTCTTTAGCAACATACGCTCCGAGAACTTGGTTTGCCACTAACTTGGAGTCAACATTTGCTTGTATATGGCGCACCCCCATTTGTGCCGCGATCCGCAGCCCTGCTATCAGCGCTTCATATTCCGCCTCATTATTTGAAGCAGTAAATTGAAATCTTAGCGCATAGGTGAATTCAGTTCCTTCCAGACTTGTCAATATTAGCCCTGCGCCTGATCCATCGGTACATGAAGAACCGTCTGTGAAGAGTGTCCATTCCTCCTTTGGGATCTCTTTTACAGATGTATCCGCCGAGGCGTCATCCGGTTTTTCCACGAGGAAATCTACAAGGATCTGGCCTTTGACAGACGTTCGTGGTCGATATGTTATATTGTGTTCTCCAAGCATGACACTCCACTTCTACAGTCGTCCAGCGACGTCGGGACGCGATATAATCTGCTTGATGGGCTGGTCAGTGATGACTGCGATAGGATGAGCTTGGAAATACCTCCGATGTCTCTTGGCCGCGAAAGCTAGCGCCATACAAGCTTTTCCATTGGCGCGTAGTTTAATTCCGGACCCTGTAAGGCACGGCTAATAAAATATACTGGCGTCTGGACCGTATCCCTTTTTGTTATTAGGACTGCGCCAACCGCTCCATGAGAGGCGAACAAGTACATTATCAATTCCTCCTGCGGTCTTGGTGCTACTAATGTTGGTAGCTTGGATAAATGTTGTTTTAGCTCCCTGAAGGCTTTTTCCGCATCTGAGGTCCAGCAAAAGTCACTTTTCTTGGTGTAGTTTTTCAATGTTTTAAATAGCGGCAAAGACTTCTGATAAGTGTAAAATACACATATCCGTTTGTGCCTAAAAAGACCCAATTAAACCCAAAATAGACCAAAAATGGCAAAAATATGCTTGTATTTGTGTTTTGTGTGTGCAGGTATGGATAAGTAAAAAAATCAAAGAAAACAGTCAAAAACGAGCAAGCCCGGACACGAGAATCAGAAGAGTATAAAGCCGAAGCCCCAAAAGCCTAAAGCCTTTGCCAAAATTCCTTTTATAACAACCTCAAGGACCATTCTTGCAAATCCTGAAAGTTATTTATAACTAGAAAAGGCGAAAAGGAAGACAAGGGCCAAATGTGTAAACATCCCAAACTCCAACAGTTTTAACTGTTGAAAAAAGGCGGGAACCCTTTTACTATTCACCCATCTTCCCCGATTTCACTCCCATGGTAAAACAAGGGGCAAATGAAAATTAAAAGGTACGGAAGACAATTCAAGGTCTCTCTTACAAGATGGCAGGGATAATTTAGTCTAATCAAGGGATTCATTAACCTTTCTCTCAAAAAGGGCCCTGGGAGGGGATAGCAATCCTGCGGGGGACATTGTTTAGGTCCGTAAAGTCTACACACATCCTCCAGCTCCCATCGTGCTTCTTCACCATTACTGGGTTAGACAACCAGTCTTTATATATACTCCCAGCCATAATTCGGCTCACTGGTTTTTGGACCTCTGCTTGGATGCCTTTTGCGCGTTCGGGGCTGTCCTCTATTCTTTAGGGGAAGGCGAATATCCTTTCCGGATGTTAAGTTTGTGTTCCGTATGATGTGGCCTACCTGTATGTTAGGATTGGTGACATGCGAATATGTCTAGGTTTCTTCTTTAGGGTGACATTGTTCCGTTCGCCCTTTGGTGACAACGTGTCACCAATACTGATTTCTTGATTCGGGAAATCAGGGTGTATAGCCACTTGAAAATTTTCAGGACATTTTTTGGTCTTTTCTTCTATGTTTTTGGGCGTCGCCGTTACAGTGGCACATTCCATTGGCGAGACGATAGTGCTACGGATAGTCACTACCCCACCTTTGACTGGAAACTTAATCATTCCGTGGGTCGTGGACGGTATCGCTTGGATTGCTTTGATCCCCGGTCTTCCGATAATACCGTTGTATGGTGAATGGCGGACTCACATCCATAAAGTTCATCCATGCTTCTGTAGAATGTTCCGCATCTCCTATAGTCACCAAGAGTCTTATCTGCCCTACCGGCCATATTGTTTCCCCGCTAAAACCGGTTAGTGACGTAGTGGCTGGGGCCATCTGGCTCTGGACTTCCGGCCGGAGCCGATTAAAGCAATGTTCAAAGAGTACTTCCATTGAGCGCCCACCGTCACATACATCGGTGGACGTGGTCCCCCAAATCTCAGCTTCTGTAAGAGAGGGCTTCTGTTCTTCGTTAGCAGTCAGCGGTGGGAACATAATTTCCTATGTGATCAAAGCTTTGCGTCACCTTCTGTCGTGTCATCCTCTGCCATGACTGTATCATGTAGATAGCTGCGGCTTTATCCTTGGTCGGGAAATCCTTCTTCCCCGGCCTTTGTTGGTCTTTTCTTGCCTTATGCCTTTAATAAATTGCGAGAGCTTGTCCGCCCTAACCAATTCTTCAATCTGTTTTTTCAACTGCACGCATTCGTCAGTGTTATGTCCTTTATCGTTGTGGAATTCACAGAACTTGCTACTGTCACTCCGCTTCTCCAATGGAGTGACCATGGGCGCTGGTGGTTTGAACTTTGCTGCTTCAGCCGTGAAGATTTCTTTAGGTGTCCGGGTTAATGGGGTAAATTTGTTGGATCCCCGTCATTCCCTCGGCTGATTTCGAAAGTCGGGCTTTTGAAGCTCAAGCTTCCGATCCGAAGCGTGGCGCTTAGACTGATCTTGTGATTTCCAAGGCGCATGGACTTTCTTCTTGGAGGCAGCAGCAGTTTCCCCTCGTATGAAGGCAGCGGTAGTTGTCATCATCTCTTCCATTGTCTTCGGGACACGTTCATTGAGTCATTTCGTTAGTTCAGGGTTGTTGACCCCATGCATGAATCCAGAGATTCGCATGCATTTCGGAGCTCCCTTCATTCGTCCTGTTTTGGTTTTGAAACGCTCTATAAACTCTTCAATAGTCTCCCTATCCTTTTGCTTAATATTGTGGATCTCTACCGGATCTTTCACATACTTCTTTTGTTGCATGAAGTACGATAGGAAAGCTGCTTTGAGGTCCTTGTATCCATCAATGCTTTCCGCGGGTAACTCATCGAACCAGACTCTTGTTGCCCCTATTAGGGTGGAATTAAACATATGGCACCAAGTGGGCATTGCCCAATGTTCAACCTGTGCCGCCGCTTGGAAGACTTTTAAGTGGTCTTCCGGGTCTCCGGTGCCATCATAGGTCTTCACATTATTCGGCATTCGCGTCTTCCGTGAACTCCTAAAGTTACGGATGCGAGGTGCGAATGGGTCCACATCCTCGCAAGTCCAAGGTACCGCTAGGTCTTCTTCATCCGTAGACTCGCACCTCCTTCTGGACCTTTGGTGCGTTCCGTGGCTGGAACTGCTTACTGATGCACGAGAGGATGGGGATTCGTTTACCCTCTTTTTCTTCATACCCCCGTGGTGGCCATCATTGCGGGAGCGATCTCTGTGCCTAGTTCTTTGGGAGGAGTAGGTCTCGCCGTAAGACTCTTCGACACTACGGAGGTGGCTTCTGATTCTGGAGCGGCTCCTGTCCGAAGAATGATCTCTACTGTCTAAGGGATTTTTCTAGCGCGAGCGATCCCTAGGGGTTGTATTGCTTGGTCCGGACTTGGTCGTGCTAGGGGAGTAGGTGTTGCTGAGTCGTTCGAAAGCACTTCTTTTGCGGTGACTTAGACGGTTGAACACACTCCTGTCCTCGTCTTTTCTCCTAGCATCTATTTTTGATTTTTCCCTCCCGTGGTAGTACCTCGCGGCTGAGTTTCTGTCACCCGAGCTGAGGGAGTCACTCCTTATTCTTCGAGCCCTCTTGGGGGGTGTCTCCAAATTCTAGTCTGGATTGCAGACCTTTTCTTTTGTCCTGGCGTGCCTTTTCCATGATGATCGGCAAGATGTCATCATAGTGCTTTTCACAGAACTCTTGGATACTAGCCTGGGGCGCAGTGTCCGTTTCTCTGGGTGTTTTTTCTCTTCCATCAGTGTTCCCGACAGTGGTGATCACCGGAGTGGAGTTGGCCATTGCACTCATTTTTTCTGGTAGTTCCTAGTGTTGGGTCCCACAGATGGCGCCAACTTGTTGATGCAAAAGTTGGGTCTGTTTGTATTTGATCCGAATAAGCTGTTTTCCGGGTATAAAACACCTTCTTCTTGCACCAAGTGAATTTATTGAGAACCCTGCACAAGGAAGTAAAGCACCGTTAACCTTATCGTGGGAGCGGATCCCACGATTAGACTCCGGCGTGAGAGTAAGTATCGGTTGTTTTGGAGGATAATTGAGAGTATTAGGGTTTTTTGGTCATACCTGAATCAATGAATGTTATCCTCCTTTTATAGGCCTCAGACCCCGTAGGGTTTCCTTGTATTTCGGCCCAAGATAAGGCCGATATAACCGGAATCCGACCTTATCCTTAGCATATTCAAATAAGGAGAGTATATCCCTTAATTGACTGGGCTATCTATCCCTAAAATAGCGCCCAAGTACATCGCATGCCGGAGCATAATGCCATATACTTTGCTATCTCCGGCCGCGACCTGGACGAGTGTCCGCGGCCGTGACCCATAACCCGCGGCCCAAGTAGCGATAACAATAATTAGCCCAAAATAGTATCTATGGGCCGGGTCGGACCATACTATACGTCATCAGTGCTAAAAGCCTAAAATATATCACAAATTTTGGTTATTTAACAACACGACAAAACAAAGAGTGAAATAGGTTAAAGTTTTCTAAAAGTCAAAGTGTTTGCAACTTTTGTGTGTGAGTTTGGGTCAATCTTGCATGTTTGGCCCATCGCAAAATTTCTTTGGGCCGGGTTAAATATATAGTTTGACTTGGTAAGTAGTTATGAACTTATGATGGTATTGTTGGTGGTGGTGTTGATTGGTTTGGTTATTGGGTTGTTTGGTTAATTCGGTTCGATTAGTTTGGTTAATTTTTTTTTGTTAACTCGAAAAACGAACCCAAAATCGAATTTGAATTCGGTTCGGTTCTTGGGTTGACTCGAAAAACCCGAATTTCACTATTTATTTTAAAAAATTAATAATTTCATAGATATTTAGCAATTTTTTTATTTGAAGCATAAAAGTGTTTTTTTATATTAGGATAAATTTTAATGGTATTTATTAGAGGTGACAAATGTTGCTCATATGGTAATTCATGAGCTCTTTTAAGCACTTTTTAAAAAAATTAGGGGGCATTTTTTGCCCATCAATTATTATTGATGGGCTTTTATGGGCATATGTAAATCATCAAATGGGCGCTTATGGGTATGTAAAATATCAAATGGGCGCTTTTGGGCACATGTAAAACCTGAAATGGGCTACTGCCGGTCACTTTTTCTAGCTTTCAAGCACATATTATTATCTTTGATTTTTTTGCGTTTTCTTCATTTTTTGCGTGTTTGTGTTTTTTTTACGATTTCGTTTCGTTTTTTACGTTTTTGCTCTTTTTTTTTTTTACATTTTCGTCTGTTTTTTTACGTTTTCGTCCGCTTTTTTACGTTTTCTCTCGTTTTTTTACGTTTTCGCTCGTTTTTTACGTTTCGCACGTTTTTTTACGTTTTCGCCCGTTTTTTATGTTTTCGTCCGGTTTCTTACGCTTTCGTACGTTTTCGTCTGTTTTTACGTTTTAGCTCGTTTTTTTACATTTACGTACATTTTTTTACGATTTCGTCCGTTTTTTTACGATTTCGTCTGTTTTTTTACGTTTTCGTCTGTTTTTTTACGTTTTCGTCTGTTTTTTTACGTTTGGTCTCTCACTTCCTTAAAACCGACGATGTTTAACCTTACAGGTACACCCACATCTTGTGAGTTTGAGTTTCTGTAGCAGTGTCTACATTCAGTGCATGGTCTGCATTATGAGCATCGCTTGACAACCCTCAGTGGGTGATCACCTACTTCATGAATACATGTGTGGCTCAAGATGGCGGTATGATGACTTTGAATCACGATGCATAAATGTCCTTGCCTGTCTCTATTGTGGGGTAGAATGCTCCTGTTTCCTATATGTTTTTACTTTTTGTGGAAAGTTTTCTTTTTGTTCTTCCATAGAGATGGAAAAAACTAGTTTACTACTCAAGCGTACAGAACTCGCCCAATACCGGTTCTGTAAAAGACCAGCCCGTTTATTACTGGTCCGATTCATAGCTCGGAAAATTAGCATAATCTCAATGGGTCTAAAACCACTTAAGAACCAGTTAAAAACCCAAAACCAGTTGAAAACAGAAACAGGTCTTAAGTCTTAAAAGTGTTCTTTTTCTTCTTTTTTCTTTTTTCCAAGTCATTTATATATTTCTTTTCTTTTTATTTTTTCTCTTTTGTTACCCCAACTGTTACACGAGTGCACATACTCTTTTTTTTTCATTTAAATTTTCTCTTTTGTTACCCCAACTATACATTTGGAAACCACTCATGGGCCTAGTGGTAAAAACCTTGCGAGTATCATCACCAAAATGTGAGAGGTCTCAAGTTCAATTCCTCTGAAGTAGCCACGCCAACATTCCTAAAAAGGGGAGGGCTTTACCCATTTCGAGTCAGTGTTGTGGTGAGCTCAAACCGTGGATTACTAGGCCAAGAGGTGACAAACCGTGGTTACAAAAAAAAAGGGCATAAGGTCTAACCAGATACGAAAATTGATCGATTAGTAGTTCAAGTAAACATTCTAAATCGTCAAACCCAATCGATGAATTAGGTGCACATTGATCAAACAGCTTTTTAACCAACATTACCCGTTAGAGGTAAAATCGTCAGGCCCAATCGATGAATTGGTCACATTAATCAACAACAAGCATTTAAACCAACACTACTAGTTAAAGAGGTGATATGAACGAGAACAGCTCGCGAGCTATTCGAGTCGCAAACTACTCGAAGTCGACTTGGTAAAAAACTATTTGAGCTCGAGCTACTCGACTAGAATTTCGAGTCGAGTTCGAGTTCGAGTTCCGTATTACTCGACTAGTGAGTCACCGCGAGCCTAATTCGAGCTTAGATCAAATACACTTTTAAATAATACATGTAAAGTTATTACCTTATCATTACTATAAATAGGTAATATCATACAAAACTAGTTTAGTCGAGCTTGTATGACGATTATTCAATCGAGCTCAGCTTGAAATGTAATTGAACGAGCTCGAGTGTTTAGGTGACGAGTTTGAGTTTCAATCAAGCTCAACTTGTAAATGATCGAGCTCAAGCATGTAAATTTAGCTTTGAAAATTCCAGCTACGAGCTGAGTTTCGAGCTCGAGGTTTAGATAGTCGAGTCGAGCTTTGTAGTGCCGGCTCGTTTACCACCACTATTAAAACCCATTAAAACAGGTGAAGTTAAAAATTTTAGCACGAGAGAAACATGCCCAACTTTTTTGCTATTATGGCCTAAGATCCAAGTAACGTTCAAACTAGCGACCATAGCCTTTTAGAATCCGCCTTTTCATATGGGAGTAAGTAAAAAGCAATGCTCTGAATAAATTGGTGAAAGTTAGCTTGGCCTTAAACAATCCTGGGTAGATGGAATAAACATGTTTCAAAACAAGTACCACTAAACAAGAAGAAATAGTGATGTCGACATAGTATTCTTTATTTTTCACAAGTCTGACAAAAAAAATGAACCGTTGTTCCGACTTGCATTACTAAAAGCGACCAAATTTTTTTATTTTTTTGGGTATAGCGATCAAATATTCAACATTGATTAAACATGACATTATAATTTTTGCATATATATTGTCATACAAAGTGACATCTTATTACATGATATATGGCTATAGAAATTATTGACATTGCATGGTTGTAAAAGATTCAGTGAGGTCGATATTCAAGTGGTTTACTACCTTTAAGCTAGTAATTACGCCTAACGGCAAGGAGATAACTCGATTGGAACATTATAAATATAAATATTCGAATTAATACCATGTTGATGGGCCATAAAACTGGTTCAGTTTTGACCATTATAATATGTTTAAAAAATTAAATATGACACAACTGTTCAAATACTTCAAAACTAAGTTTGACGCAATGAACCCTAGGGCGCATTGGTTCAACTGATCACTAAGAATGAAAATGAAACAAGTGGAATTGTCGGGAAAGGGCGTGACTCCAAAAACTGTTTGGTAAGAGTAGGGGACGAAATGTTGGGATTGGCTCGAAATTGTTTTCATTTGTTTTGTGTGGACATAGAATGACAGACTCAAATTGTTGTAGCTTGGATTATCCGTTTGAAAAAAAATTGTTATTGTAAACTAACTATGCAAACCACCGATTATGCATACTAATTATG
The DNA here is from genome assembly GCA_026074375.1 of Tanacetum coccineum. Lineage (NCBI taxonomy): Eukaryota > Viridiplantae > Streptophyta > Magnoliopsida > Asterales > Asteraceae > Tanacetum > Tanacetum coccineum. Next base: position 38,869 of record BQNB010011505.1, read on the forward strand.
CCATAACTAAAATAAAATTGTCAAGCTAATTACCAAATCAAGACGGATAACATAAAAATAAAATCAAGCATGCGTTTATATGACCATAACCATCAAGATGAGTGATCTCTGTCTCAGTTTGTTAAGAATCTACAATAAAAGAAAAAAATAGAAAGAAAAAAAAACAAACCAAATTAAAGAATATTTCTAATAAAAATATATGATATGTATACTACCACATAATATGAAAAACTTATCAAATTATAAAGTTTCAATTGGGCCCAAATTAATGATAAGTTGGGGATGAAAAATAATTACGACGAATCGAAGAGAGAATGAAGACGACAATAGGGTTTTGAGGGATTGAATTAATTGAAAGAAGAATCTGTTTGTTATTTGGAATGAAGACGACATTGTTGGCTTTCCATTCTACCATACTAGACGTGCCCCCCTAAGTTTTGACTCAGTTTGATCCGAGTTTTGACCTTGTAACAATTAAACGGTGACGTAAATGACCTTGTAAAACGAGTATCGTCGATTTAATCAGCCCTGTAACCGTAAAATAATAAGATAGAATTCTAAACTGACCAAGTTAGTCAAAAAAATAAAACGAATGTCAAACCGAGACACATCAAGCTTTGTCCATAAAAACAGACCCGACCGCCGAAAAATTGTCCACTTGGTCTCGCCCGCCTCGATTGTTCCTCCCACCTAAAAGTTCTCATGCTTATGTGCATCTCTTAAATATTGTAGTCCCTTGGTGTGGTGTTTTCCCCCTTGCCTATTGCAACTAAATCACAAAACAATCAACATTCCTCACTAAAGAAAGGTACACCATTCCATTTTAAAAACTAGTTTACCAAATATCAGCACCATTTAATCCACGCCAGACACATAAGAGATGAGATATGCATTAGGGATCTAGGTTTTCTAAGAGCCTAAAAGATATCACACAAACCACATATATTTCTCTTAACCAAGCCTCAATCAGAGATACTTAGGCTCATACCATTAAAATCATCTTTTACGCCAAGTGGTCATGATAAACATTCAGGTGTCATGTGACTAAGGCTCTCAGAACACCACAACCCCCCACACGTACCTCATCTAAAAATGTCGGGCTAGCAAGAATTGATACGGATATATGTAAGACCACTCCCATTTGGTATAATGCGAGAGTCTTAATTCTCAACTAAGGTCTTATCATGTTTGTTTTGATTCTAAATCACTTCAAATCAATTTACCATATTAGAATAAGCATATGGCTACTTATACAACAAAATGGCATTAGGATGCATTCAAACACCCAATAAATCAACAATTACATGCAAATGTCCTTGAGTCATAAAGGTAATAAATAGTCTAGTTTTTCATTATTATTACCAAACTATCAATGATTTTACCTCCTTAGAAAAGATGTGACCAGATAGATTTATCTTCAGCTCAATAAGTGACCAGGTGCACAATTTTTTTACCATAATAAATAAACAAACCAAACAACGCATAGTTGACAACAAAATTTGGGGATTCAATTCCAAATTGAAAAATCAAGGTTTTTGACAAAAATTTACACTACGGGGCGAAAAAATTATGCGGTTCCCGTGAACCCCCTTGGGTCCGCTCCTGTACAAGACTCATACCCCTTGTACAAGACTCATACCCCTGTGCAACAATCTAGAATTGAACGTAGAAACAAAAATAACATTTCAATTATCTAGAATGTTCATCCAAGAAAAAACCATGATTTTTGCTAAGTAAAATAATTTGCCAGGTTAATCCAAAACCTTTAATTAAAGGAAATGGAATGAAAATAAAATTGTCGGTTAGTAGAGAAGGTTCAGTTGACAAAAGTCATGAGATGCTTCTGAACGCTACTTCTTCAAGAAAGGATTTGGAATCTGAGCGTTTTGAGTTTGGGGCCACATCAAGTTCTTCAAAGGTTTCTGGTTCTTTTAGAAGGGCTAGCTTGAAAGAAGTAAAAGGTGTTCTACAGGTCTTAACCTTATTTCCAGGATCAAATTTGAAGTGCAATCAAAGTATATCAAAAGTAAAAGTTTTATTTGATCTGAATCATTCATACACACGAATTTGTTCTTTACAATTGTTCCTATTTATAGAATCTGAAAAGGTGCGATCTAAAGGTTGTATCGGTTCAGTTTGAATCGTTGCAATGGTTCTGGTGAACCGTTGTGACCTTTGTGAAATAACTGTCATTTGACAGTTATTTAACTGTCTTTGACAGTTGGGTTGGGTTTTGACCCGTTTGACTTCTATTGGGTTTTCCAGCGGGTTTGGGATTAATCCGGTTGATTGGGTTTTGACCCAACATTTAATTCCCAAATTATTCCTAATAGTCACTGTCAAACACAAAATACACAATAAAAAAGCGTACAAAGCTAACCACTCACGGGTGCCTAGTGGCAAAAGGACTTGTGACTATCACTGTAACATGTGTGAGGTCTCAAGTTCAATTCCGGCTAGGTGCAAACAACCGACCCTGAAATGGGAGGGATTTTCCCGGTTTAAGTGTGTGTGACGGTGTGTTCAAAAACCACGTGGATTAGTCGGCCAAAAGGTCGGAAACCATGGTTACCTTTAAAAAAAATGTGTAGAAAGCTATACACTAGTATTCATAATAATACAAGTTTCTCAAGATTTCCGAATTTGATGCGTATTCTAAAATATAATCAATAAGTAAGTATTTAATCATAGGCAGAAGCAGAAATATAATCCTAAAGAAAATTATAAAAAAGGGTTATTATCATTTTAGTTGAGCTTTTTGAACATTTCGCTAACACATTTTCAAATTCGCGAATATTTCTTCTAGTTTGGTTGGTTAAGTGAGTGATTATTTAATTAAATTAATAGGCATTACCTAATTTTATAGAAAAGCGAATAAGGAATTAAAGAAGAAAGAATTAGGGACCTGTTGAGAAAGGGGTCCTTTAGAAGACAACTCATCTCTAACAAGATCACCGGTTGCGATATGAGGCACGCCGATTAGTTTGGATAACCGAGAAGCGTAAGTTCCTTTCCCGACGCCCGGACAGCCTAGAAACACCCACTGCACGTTTCTTCCATTAGGTGATTTGGTAATTGATGATGTTGAATAACACAAGATGCGGAGTGCGTGTTTGGGTTGTTTCAGTAAACGGCTCAGGACCGCCATTGATGTTTCTTTCTTAGGAATTTTAGAACACGTGTGTCACTTTCTTGTATTGTGACGGGGGTTTCAGACCAACATGTTTTAAACTAGACATTTAAGGGTATGTTTGGGAAAAAAATATTGCTTTAAGCCGTTAACTGTAAGCTGTATATTTTTTTCAATAAAAGTGTTTGGTAAATTAGTTGTTGACGTTAATTATGAGATGTAAACTTTAAAGGACATATTTAAATAAATTATAATATGGTTGGAGGGTATATTAGTAATTTACGGTTTTAACAGCTCTTAAGAATTTTAAAAGCTTCATTAATCAGCTTTTTATTTGGGGACTACTTGTTTAAAATAAAAGCTTGAAGCTGATGCATCCAAACAGAGCTATTTGTTTTCGAATAGATTTTTTTTAAAGCTTACAACTCTATAAAAAGCTTCAAAAAAACTCTTGTCAAACACGCCCTGAATGTACTCATTCATTGGTAGCTTTATTTGATTCGGTTACTTTGGTTAATTATTTTTAGGCTAATCATCAAATTCATCATACTTATCACATTATATTTTTATAACTTTATATTTCAAAAATAAAAAATTGTGAACATCAAAGTTTGTTTTTGTATTTCTTAAGGTATTTTCTTACTCACCCAACTCGTAAACTTCACGTCACCAAGTAATATGTCACGTTTTTTTTCAGTCAACACCCCACGTCACATTTTCTTACCGTTATACATTTTCACCTTTTCCCTTTTCTCTTGTGTTAACGCCATCAGCACAAACACAAACCCTAAATTTACAAATCTATCAAAACACAAACAAAACCCTAATTGAACCTAATCTAACTAAGATAAATTGACTCATGACATCATCTCGTTCTTATCGCAGGACCTATACCAAAGAAGAAATCCTTCGTATGACACATTGTAAATGTTAGATTCCAATCTATCAACAAGTAGCATAGACTCCCACGAATCCGTGTCGTAGATTCAAAGGTTGTCCCAAATATATAAGTTACACTTAATTATAATTCCAATTACCGGTGAACATTTTCACAAATTTAGTTGTGTTTGAAATTGAATGTTTTTAGGAAAAAGATAAGAAATGTGGGGTGTACGGTTTTCTTGATGATGAATTACCATATGATTACGACAAATAACTTGTCTACAAATTACATATGGGGAACAAAGAATTGAATTCCAAGCTAAAAACCTTATCCAACTAAGATTGTGGTCACAACAAGTTTCTACCAAACAAGCCAAGTGAAGAAGTCACTATGGAACACATTTACAAAGAGTTGAATGCATTCAAAGTGAAGGCTAAAGTGTATGACAATTTTATGGTTGTTGATTTTGGTTTCATAATTGTGTTGATTGTATGTGTCTTCGTGTTGTCCCGAAACTAGTAACTTTGGTACTAACTTTAGTAGTATTTTGTGTTGCATCTTTAATCAATGAAATCAACAATCTTTTGGTATTGAATGAATATTGTTTGTTATTATGATTTATTGTTTTGTTATTAGTTGTATGCAAGTATGCAACTGTTATTTTAGAATAAGTAAACAATTAAAGGATTACCAAATTTATGTGTTCTTTCATAACTTAAATTTTCAGTGCAAAAGCACTTTTCAATGTTACTACCAGAACACAACAACCTTATAGTGGCAAGAAGTGTAGCATTATATCAGTTAGCATTACAGTTTTTTTGTGAACCATAAAACCTAAATAAACTAAGCCCTTCCATAGACAAAATAAGGCATCATACCATAACACAAGATAGTTTTAAGTTTTTTCTGCACAACATTAACATTTCCCAAAATACGTGCTAAACTTAAGGTCTTCATTTTGACGATTCCAGGACAATTTCATTGTCCAAACTTGATCTAAGGCCTTTAACTAGTTGAGAAAGTCTGTTATGAAGTATTCTTTGACTTTTCATTCTTGGGGGGATAAATTGTGGTGTTGTTCTTGCTCTTGGTTGGCTTCCACAGATGTTGTTGCTCTTGTTTGGCTTCCAGCCCTCACAAATGTTGTGGCTCTTGTTTGCCTTTCACCCCTCCACAGATGTTGTTGCTCTTATTTGGATTCAACCCTTCTTAGACCTTGTGATTTTCTCAGACCTTGTGATTGCTTTCTCAGATATTTTATCACCTTCTATAGCTCTAATTCCCTCAATTCTTGCAGCTTCCTTTGTTGTTCCTTGAGTTATTGCTGGTTAGATTAGAGTCCCCACTACTCCCACTCCAAATACTTGTGATTGTTGTGTTCCTACTATCATAAAATTTTAATAAATTTTAGTATTTTTGCAGCTAAATAAACATATATTGCTTATGTAATTGACTATGTACATGCAATGTTTGAAGCATTTGTATTGACATTGTTAATACAAATAATGTCTAAAAACATTATTTATATTTTTTGACCTCTCAACGTATTGATAATAACAAAATGTAAAAACGTTTACAATAAAAATAAACGTTTACAAATTATTAAATGTAAAATTTCATTTCTAAGATTAGTGATCACTTAAGGTAAGGACATACAATAATTAACATGATTAGTGATCAAGAAAATAATTTTTTTCTCATTAATCCCACTTTTAATTCTACAAAAGTATTTTCTCAAAAATACATTTACAAAATATTCTCTAATTAAAATAAAAAGTTTTATTAAAAACTTAAAATTTGAAATTCAAATTTCCCCCCAAAACGGAAGCTTCTATACCAGATACAACATTCCCCATAAAAAGCAAAAAAAAGGGGAGCGGAGTCTAGGCGTCGGCCCCCTGTACAGCCTGCGCCCCCTTATATAAAAGGGACCGCTGGATCCCCCAGAAGCCATGTTGGATTCCTGTGCTCCCCCTATAAATACTCTCCATTCCCACAGAAAAAATATCCTCTTTGCACTAAATTTTTTCAGTTTTTCTTTATCTTCTAAACCTTCTTCTCTCACTAAAACTCTTGAACACTAACATACTTAGATCATTGTTCCAATTGATCTAATCTCTTCTCTCACCTCTTCCCTCTCATTCAGTGCAAGAACAGAACACTCGTATTCGTGCAAGAAAAAGACATGTTAATTATGATCTATCCTCCTTTCTTTTCTTCAAGTACCAAAACTCTATTGCATTTATCTGTGAATTTTTATGATTCGGATATTGTTTAGATCCGAATATGTAGATCTTATGATGTGTATATCTTGTGAAGTGGTAGATTGGTTCGAGCAAAATTAGGACCGACATTTAGCTTAGTGTCGAAAATAACGTAACGGTGTGTAAACGGTTTTCCTCCGTCTAAAGGGAGCTTGTTGACATAGAGTGAAATATCCCGAGTCGAATCTCGGGATGGAGTAGGGCGATAGAGGTGCTTCTAAGCCTAACACTATAAAATCATGTGCTTGGTTGTTTGTTATCTTTCCTTATCTCTTTACATTATTTTTGTTTGTTATCGTGTTTTAGTTTAGATAGTTATTGCTGTTCTTTGAGTTTCTAGTTGAGATTGAAGAGACTCTATTTTGTTTTCAAGAGAGTTAAAGTATTTCAAATCTACAACCATTTCCTCTTTCAATAATACTACTGATAACTGGATCAATGTAACCATGCCAAATCTTTTTATGTATGACTTCTTTGCAGCATTCCACACCATTAAAAATCGTGTTAATATCTTGTTTAAGTGTTTGAAAGATTTAAGAACTTTTACATTTTTTAGCCCACGGAGTGGATTCTTCCATCCCTTTTTCTAACAAAGATGTTAGTTTATTAAAATTTTCTTTTGAGTATACATTCTTTCCAAATCTATGACTCATTCTTGATCTTTCTGAAAAATATCTTTGTTCAACCGACTTTTCACATTATGGAACAAACAAGTCGTAAAGATTATTTAAGTTTTTATAATCAAAAGGTTTGATTAAATCACTTAATTTTGATCGACTTTCTTGGGCAAGACGAATCGTTTCATCAGATTTAGGAGCTAACATTAAAGCAAGACTATCATTATAGCAACCTATATCATACAGACGAGGATTCGCTCTTTGAGCTTTCTTGAGGAACTCGGGTTTAACAAAACTCGTTTTACAATTACGATTAAGCATATTCATTGTTTGAACTGATTGACCGGTTTTGTATACAATATCATCCAAAACTTTGATTTTATTTTCCAAAGCAATGACTTTTTCAATTTCTTTGTCTTCACGAGTTTTGTAAAACTTCTTTTGAGCCTCTTTTTCTTGTGACATTATGAAAATAGTTTCTTGATGTGCTATAAGCTCTTTTTTCATTTCTGAAATCATTTATCTTTTGAGTATATTCATTAAATGACTTTCAGAAGACATTTTGTGTGAGATTAAATCCCCTTTGCGTTTTGCCACAATCAATTGCCACCTTTGACGCATAATTCACATCATGATATCTATCAAGTTTAGCTTGGAACTTCTTAAGGTCTTTGAACATCAACTTATTAGTCTTTGACAGTTCATTGTTTGCTTCATTGAAATGGTTATTTAAAGATTCTAAACTTTTGTTTTTGGTTTTGAAACTCTCAATTTCACCTTTCAATTTATCAACTAAAGCCTTGTTTGATGTTTCCAAAAATTTATTACAGTTTTTGTTGTCATCAATTTCACATTTTAGTTTCTCAATTAAAGAAGCAAGCAAATTACGTTCTTTAGCAAGGTCATCATTATCATCCTGGTCATCCTGTTCTCTGTCATAACTCATATCCAATGAATTAATAATTATGTTATGTTCATCTTGTTCAACCGAATATGTATCATCAATAGATTCAGGTTGCTCAAGATATACACTTTCGATGGCAAACACATTATAGTTATCATCACTATTTTGTACCTTTTATAATGGCTCAGCATCAAAGATGTGCCCAGAATTGTCAGTAGCATCTGGAGTAACCTCTTGAATCTGTGCTTGTGTACATTATAATGTGCTTCAATTCTGATCTGTCGGTTCCTCATCAGGTGTCATCCTCAATAGCTTGGTCTGCATTCAAACTAAAATCCAGCTTCTTCTTGCTTACACAATAGCATTTTCTCCTTGTGATAAGCTGCATCCTTTGCCCTTTTTGGTTTCTGACATTCCCTTGCTACATGCCCATTTTCCTTGCAATTATAACACTGAATCCTAGACTGCTGCACCACCTGTGTGCCTACATTCTCCCTAGCCCCATCAACATTAACTACCCTCTGATTATCATACCCAGTGCCTCTGTAAATCCTTGGAGTATTATCCTGATTTGCTCTACTGGTGTTTGATGAATTTATGAGGTTGTTGTTGGTAGGTTTGTAGATTTTCTTAAATGATAGAGAAATTAAAGCCATAAGTTTATCAATCTCCATCTCCTTTAACAATGCATCATCTTCAGAAACCATTTTAGGTTCTTGATCATAAGTTGGTGGAGGAGAGTTGACAATTGCTTTTTCTCTATTTCTGGTAGCAGCTTGTTGTGATCTAGTTGAGGAATTGTTAGTGTTGGGATTAAAAGACTTCTTGATGATCTTAGAGTTACTGCTGCTAAGGTTTGTGTTACTACTGCTAAGCTAAAGTTAGTGTTGTTCATTAACTTTAATGAAAAGTATGCTAAGTAGTTAGTGCTGCTAGTATAAAGTTAGTACTGCTAGCTCACAGTTACTACTGCTAGTATATATTAGTACTGCTAGTGTAAAGTTAGTACTACTGGTGAAGATTGAAGAAAATATTCTAAGTAGTTACTACTGCTTGTACACAGTTAATGCTGCTGGTGTATAAGTTACTACTGCTGGTGTTAAAAGTTAATGTTGCTAGTACAAATGTTACAACTGCTCAAAGATTAAGACTGCTGAAAGAGTTTCTACTGTCAGAGAAAGGATAAAGACAGGAGAAAGGATAAAGATTGTTTGGAGATCAATATTACTTACGTAATAAGTATTAGTTATTTATAGAATAGATCATAGAGAATATTCTAAGTCTTAGGAATATATCGTAAATTGACTAGGACTCCTTGGTGTATAAAAAGAGCTCCTAGGGCATAGAGTTTGATATCACAATCTATCTAGAAAAATATACAAAGTCGTATAGTTCATAGCTTCAAGGTCTTTGTAACCCTAATACTTTGAGAGTATTCGTATTATTTGCTTAATAATATTGGAGCTTTTATGTTTTGTTAAATTCATTGTGTTTTACTGTTCTATTGAAAATTCTTCTAATTAAAGATTAGATTCCGCATAATCTTTAATACATTCACACAAAGTTTTTATTATAGTTGTGTTAGATCTATCTAATATAACTAGACCTTAAACAAGCTTAAGGAATTTGATCTATAGAAGTGTTGAAGTGGGACCAACAAGTGGTATCAAAGCTTGTTACTTTGAGAAACTTTTCTAGAAGATATGGATCAAGATTTTGCACACATAGTGACTGCATCTAAAGTTCCCATGCTCAAACCAGGTGAGTTTGAGTTATAGAGGATGAGGATTGAACAATACATCTAGATAATAGACTCTTTACTGTGAGAAGCCATAGAGAATGGTGCAACCTTGCCAAAAACATAATTGGTAGAAGGTGTCATGACAGTGATGCCTATTACATCTGCTAAAGATAAGGCTCAGAGAGGATTAGAAGTGAAGGCTAGAAGTACTTTAATGATGGACATTCCTAATGAACATCAGTTAAAGTTTAACTCTATAAAGGATGCTAAGCTGTTACTGGAAGCCATTAAAAAGAGATTTGGTGGGAATGAAGCTACTAAAAAGACTTAAAGGAATCTCTTAAAGCAGCAATATGAAAACTTCACTACTCCAAGCTCAGAGATGCTTGATCAAACTTTTGATAGGCTTCAAAAACTTGTGAGTCAGTTCGAGCTTTTGGGTGAAAAGCTTTCACAAGAAGATGTTAATCAAAAGTTATTAAGAAGTTTGTCACCTGAGTGGAACACACATGTTGTTGTGTGGAGGAATAAAGCTGATTTAGATACAATGAGCATTGATGATCTCTACAAAAACCTCAAGGTGTATGAACCAGAAGTTAAAGGGATCTCTAGCTCAAGTTCTAGCACACAGAAAATGCCTTTTCTATCCTCTTCTATTAACAACACTAGCAGTTCTAATGAAGCAGTTAATGCTGCTCATGGAGTTACTACTGCTAGCACTCAAGTTAATACTGCTTACTCTACAAATATTGATAACTTAAGTGATGCTGTTATTTGTTCATTCTTTGCTAGTGAACCAAATAGTCCTTAACTTGCACATGAGGACTTGCAACAAATCCATCCTGATGACATAGAAGAGATGGATTTAAGATAGCAAATGGCCATGTTGACTATGAGGGCTAGAATTTTTTTTAAAGAATACAGGAAGAACGCTTACTGTTAATGAAAATGAGACTATTGGTTTTGATAAGTCCAAAGTGGAGTACTACAACTACCACAAGAGGGGAAATTTTGCTAGGGAGTACAGAGCTCCAAGAAATCAAGACAACAAGAAGGAAGTCTCAAGAAGGAGTGTGCCTGTGGAAACATCTACTTTCACAGCTTTGGTGTCATGTGATGGTCTTGGTGGATATGACTGGAGTGATCAGGAGGGAATGGCCTAATTATGCACTCATGGCTTACTCATCTTCAAGTTCTGACTCAAAGGTATCTAATGATTTAAATTGTTCAAAATATTGTATGGAAACTGTTAAATTACTTAAATCTCAAAATGATCAACTATTAAGAGATTTAGAGAAATCTAGTTTAATGGTTTTTGGTTATAAAACGGGTTTAGAATCAGTGGAAGAAAAACTTGAATTTTATAAAAAGAATGAGTTGTTTATATAGAAAAGATTAAAGGCTTAAAATGGGATATTCAAGTAGGAGAAATAACTATTTGTGAGCTTAGGAAGAATTTTGAAAAACTTTAAAAAGAAAAAGATAGCATTCAATTTAATGTAGATAAATTTGAAAATGCATCTGAAAGTTTAAACAAGCTCATAAAGTGTCAGATTGTTGATAATTGCAAGAAAGGTTTAGGCTATGAAAAATATAATGCAGTTCCACCTCCCTACACAGGAAATTTCATGCCTCCAACACCTGATTTATCTTTTACTAGTTTAGATGAGTTTGTTAATAAGCCTGTAGTTGAAAATAGAAAGTCTTATGAAGAAGTGTCTGGGATAGTTAGGAAGAATAATGATGCCCCAATTATTGAAGAATGGGTGTCAGATAGTGAGGAAGAAAATGTGTCTCAGCCTAAAGCTGAGGAGAAAACAGTTAAGCCTAGTATTGCTAAGATAGAGTTCGTCAAACCTAAGCAACAAGAGAAAACTGCTAGGAAAACTATTAAACAAGTTGAGAAACGTAGGCAAAACACTCACATTCCAAGAGGCAATCAAATAAATTGGAACAATATGATGTCTCAAAGACTAGGAAGCAATTTTTAAATGTTTAATAAGGCTTGTTATGTGTGTGGAAGATTTGATCATTTGCAAGTTGATTGCAATTACCATTAAAAAGAGTTTCAAAATAAAAGGATGGTAAAACCTGTTTGGAACAATACCCAAAGGGTGAATCATCAAAACTTTTCTAAAAAGACTTACCCCTATGCTAAAAAGAACATGGTTCTAAGAGCATTAATAATGAAGTCTGGTTTATTATCAGTTAATACTGCTAGACAAGTTAATATTGCTCACCAAACAACAGTAAATGCTGCTAGACCAATGTCATATCTTTCTAAAATAGCACATTTAACTGTTAAGAGGCCCATTAATAATAACACCGCATTTAAAAATAGTAATATTAATCAAAGTGTTAATACTGTTAGGGGTAAAAATGTTAATACTGCTAGGCTAAAAGAAGTAGTTAATGATGTTCAGGGAAATAATGTTAATGCTATTAAGGCCTCAGCTTGTTGGGTTTGGAAACCAAAAACTAAAGTTTTAGACCATGTTTCTAAACACAAGGAGTTGCACTCAGCCATCCAAAAAGGTCTTGATATATTGATGCAACAAGGCACGATCTAAAGTTCCAATGAGGTTGGTTGGTCCCCAAAGAAACTGGTTTTCTTATATGATGTGCAAGGAAATCCACATGGATTTACAAGATAAAAGGAGTTAATTGATAGGTGGATGTTATTGGCACATGACAAGGAAACATGTCATATCTTACTTACTATGAAGAGATAGAGTGGAGGATATGTTGTCTTTGGGGGGAACCCCAATGGGGGATAATCACATGAAAAAGGTACCATTAAATCTGGTAATCTAGATTTTTTGAAAATGTGTATTTTGTAAGAGAGTTAAAGTTTTAATCTCTTTAGTGTCTCACAAATGTGTGATAAGAAGAATAATGTTCTTTTTAATGACATTGAATATATTGTGTTATCTCCAAACTTTAAGTTAATTGATGAAAGTCAAGTTTTACTTAGAGTTCATAGAAAGAACAATATGTATAATATTGATTTAAAGAACATAGTTCCTAAAAGAGGTTTAACTTGCCCTTTTGTAAAAAGGCCTACATCTGTGAATCTAAACTTTGCATAGAAGGCTAGGTCAACTTAATTTTAAAAACCATAATACATTGGTTAGGGAAATGTTGTAAGGGTTTACCTTCCAAACTTTTTGAAAATGATGAAACTCTGTGTTGCTTTGTGCAGAAGGGGAAAGCTAGCACAGAGCCTCTTGTAAAGACCATGAACAGGAGAACTCATCAGTCTTCCTTTACACTTGTTGCATATGGACTTGTTTAGTCCAACATTTATAAAAAGCCTTATAAAGAAAATGTATTTCCTAGTTGTTACAGATGATTATAGTAGGTTTACATGGGTTTTCTTTCTAGCTACTAAGGATGAGACTAGTGGCATTCTTAAGTCCTTTATAACTAGGATCGAAAATCTAGTAGATCACAAGGTTAAGGTAATTAGATGTGATAATGAAACTGAGTTCAAGAACAGAGAAATGAATCAGTTTTGTGAAATGAAGGGTATTCTAGGACACTTACGTGTAGCTAGAATATTAACAAAATGGAGTTGCTAAACTAATGGAGGGGGGATAGGACATAATTGAGGGTGCCCTAGGACTTTGCTAGTGATTTTAGTTGCCAATACTTTATGGGAGCAATAGCAGTAATACTATTGCTTGATAAAATAGAGTGTTAGTAGTTAAGCTTTATATAAAGACTCCATATGAACTTTTCATGGTTATGTAGAACACCAATTTAAGTTTTATGAGACATTTGGGGGTCCTGTACCATCTCATTACCATAGATCACTTAGGCAAATTAGTGGTAGGTGGATAAAGGTTTTTTGTTTGTGATACTCTTTGAATAGTAAATCTTTATAGAGTATTAATAGTAGAAGCAAGGATAGTGGAAAAGAAAACTTGCATATTAGTTTAGTGTAAGTACACCTAATGTATGGAAGGAGTGGTCCATGATTGGCTATTTGATATGATGCACCGCTAACAAGAACAATGATTATGAGCAATTGTTGCAGGTATACAGTCTAATGGTTTTGTAGGTATAAAAGCAAGTGATAATGCAGGACAAGCTAGTAAGGAGACAGAACCTATCAAAGATTACATTTTGCTACCATTATGGACTACTGATCTACCATTTTCCTAAGATCCAAAGAGTTCTCATGATGATGGATCCAAACCTTCAAGTGATGATGGAAAGAAGGTTTATGAAGATCCAAGAAAAGATAGTGAATATAAAGATCAAGAGAAGGAAGATAATGTTAACAGCACTAACAATGTTAATGCTGCTAGTACAAATGAAGTTAATGTTGTTGGTGAAAAACCAAGCATTGAACTTCTAGTTGATCAAAATATGCCTGCTTTGGAAGATATTAGCATATTTGACTTCACAAGAGATGATGAAGATGATGGTATAGAGGCTGACATGAACAACTAAATATAACAATCCAAGTCAGTCATAATCCAACTACAAGAATTCATAAAGATCATCCTCTTGATCAAGTGATTAGAGATTTGCAATCAGCTACACAAACAAGAAATATGTCAAAGAATTTAAAGGAACATTGGTTTGCTAGTACTATTCAACAAAGAACAAACCATAAAGACCTTAAAAACTGCTTGTTTGCTTGCTTTTTATCACAAGAAGAACCCCAAAAAGGTAATTCATGCATTAAAGGATCCAAGCTGGATAGTGGCTATGAGGAACGAGCTTTACAATTCCAAGTTACAAGAAGTTTGACTTTAGTGTGATTTACCAAATTAGGAAAAAGGGTTATAGGTTATTAAATGGGTCTTTAGGAATAAAAGGATGAAGAGGATTGTGATAATAAACAAGCAAGATTAGTTGCTAAGGATACACCAAGAAGAAGGATTGACTTATGATGACGTCTTTGCCCTTGTTGCAAGAATTGAAGCAATTAGACTATTCTTAGCTTATGCTTTATGTTAAAAGATTTTGTGGTTGGTTCAATGGATGTTAAAATGTGCCTTTCTCTATGTAAAGGATTGGAAGAAGAGGTGTATGTATGTCAACCACCAGGATTTGAAGATCCAGACTTTCCTGATAGAGAGTACAAGGTTGAAAAAGCACTGTATGGACTACATCAAGCTCCTAGAGCTTGGTATGAAACCTTGTCAACATATCTGTTGGACAATGGGTTTCAAAGAGGGAAAATTGACAAAACCTTAATCATCAAAAGGTACAATGGTGAAATTTTGCTGGTTCAAGTATATGTGGATGATATCGTCTTTGGTTCAACAAAGAAGGAGTTGTGCAATGCATTTGCGAAGTTGATGCATGAGAAATTTTAGATGAGTTCTATGGGAGAACTAACATTCTTTTTGGGATTACAAGTGTAGCAGAAGAAGGATCACATATTTATTAGTCAAGATAAATATGTTGGTGAAATTCTAAAGAAATTTAGGTTTACAGAAGTCAAGACTGCAAGCACACCACTGGAAACTCAAAAGCCTCTGCTTAAGGATGAAGATGATGAAGAAGTGGATGTTCATATGTATAGGTCAATGATTGGTTCATTGATGTATCTTACCTCTACAAGACCTGACATCATGTTTTCAATGTGTGCATGTGCTAGATACCAAGTCAATCCAAAGGTTTCACACCTTCATGATGTGAAAAGAATTTTTAGGTACTTAAAAGGTCAACAAAAATTAGGCCTTTGGTACCCAAAAGATTGTCCTTTTGATTTGGTAGCATACACTAATAGTGATTATGCTAGAGCAAGCTTGGATAAGAAGTATACAACAGGAGGTTGTCAATTCCTTGGAAGTAGATTAATATCATGGCAGTGCAAGAAACAGACAGTGGTTGCAAATTCCACAACAGAAGCTGAGTATGTAGCTGCTTCAAGTTGTTGTTGACAAGTGCTTTGGATTTAGAATCAACTACTTGATTATGGGTACAATTTTATGCATACCAAGATCTTTATTGACAATAATAGTACTATTTGCATAATTACAAATCCTGTTTTTCATTAAAAAACATAGCATATAGAGATTAGACATCATTTTTGTAACACCCCCAAAATGGGTCGCAGCGGAATAAGGATATCCGGGGCGTGTTACTTCATAGATCAATAACACAAGATGTATATAGAACGACCAAAAAGTCGTTTAAAACTAATACATTAGAATTAACAAAGTATTTGTTACATAAGCTAAAGCTTCACTTGTCCACTTGTTCAAAATACAAAGATTTCTAGCCCATAACAGTTATACAAAATGTAATGCGACAAAATCTTTAATGCATGATATCCAAATCAAAACCACCAATGTATCCCTAATGGCACCTTAGTGCCTATTCGACCACCTGAAAAATTGCTTTAAAGTCAATAAAAATGTTGGTGAATTCATAGGTTAGTAAATTATAATATGCAGGACCGCAAGACTTCCCGTGATAATGAAAGATGCAGGGGGAAACAATTACACAAAATCCTAAATTACATTTTTCCTAGCTCATGACAACTAAAGCTCGACAATTATATTCGCAATAATAAATATTGCTATTCTGCTCGAGATCAGGATGTTTCAACCCTAAAATCCCAAATACCGACATGCTATAAACGTTCGTTCCGGTGATAGCAAAATCACCCGACGGGAGGTCAATCCCAAATAGATCTATTCATAACATTCGCGCTCACATAATGTAATTTACAACTACATCTATGCAATTGACAGTTCATGACAATGGGCTCAACTTGGGTTATCGCTACTTAGGCAAACCCGTAATCAATATAAAATATACACTTGCGTTCCAATTATTAAAACTCAAAGCATGTTTCTCCCCAAAGTTATAAATCATTGAAATCGTAAACATGTGGGCCTATGAACTCACCTTGAGTTCTGATAATCCAAATATCACAGATAATGCGTCACGTAAAAGATCGAATGCAACCTAATCCAATATAGGTCGTATAAGTGCTAAGCATGGTAATTAACATCTACCATATACAATTCTACATAGCTAGATCCCCATAATTGTTTTGGTAAAATTGTGTTTAATAAGTTAAAACGTTTATAATTACCGTTTTAGCAAAACTGACGTAACTTTCGCGTTTCAAGTCCGTTTGAGGCGTTTCTTGCGCTCACGTTTTCGTATTAAGACGAGTTATCAATATTTGACATTTTCAAAATTTGGACTTACTGGTGAACATTAACTTTTACTGTTCACACCAGATCATAAGTTTACTTATATTGTTTTTGTAGTCGTAAAACCCGTAAACGTCGTATTTTATTCGTTATAGCTCCGTTTTTAGCGATTCTTTCGAGTACGTTCTCGTAATTGAAAGTACTATCAATTTATGAGGTTTACAAAAATAAAAGTTTCTGTCATGAATAGTAACTTTTATAAAAATTGTTTTATAAAAGTATTAATTGTCGTAAACTCGCGAAATTCATACATCATTCGTTATTAATTGAAAAATTACGAATCTTATCATTTTGGAATCCTAAAAATATGTGTAATCTGTTAAAATTACTAAACTTGCTGTTTTATATATTTTTTATAAATTGTTTTATAAAAATTCTTTTATAAATCCGTTTATTTATCTTATAACTTGTTTTCACCGTATCTTTTTCCTTATTTATCCGTTTTTCAAGTTTCTTACATGTCCGGATTCGTCTTGAGATGTAGTATTTTATAAAAATATAAAATAAATATATTTATTTTCGAATTTTGGACAGAATGTTTGGATGACTTTCTTAAGTCTATATTTAACTTTGTTTTCATACTTTTAACTTTGTAACTTTACCACAAGTCTTATATACAACATATGTTATATGTGTTACATATAGTCAGTCCATTAGTCCCATATATTGTCCAAATTTACAAGTCCACAATGATACTTACAAACCATAACTTTGTTATGTAAACTTTATTTACTAGTTTTATACATGAACCTTTTATACATTAATTAAAGGTGTATAAGGGTTATACTTCTAATTTAACCTTATTTTAGTGTTCATATATCATAACCAAAATTCCATAAACAAGGTTAACATGTCATTTATCATACTTTTACTTGAAACATATTAAGTGAACTTTTAAAACCCTAATTTGTATATAACCATTTTTACACTAAATCAACATGGTATATTACTTATATGTCCATTCTAACATGATATCACTCAATATTCAATAACATGTCGTAAATAGTGTTTACAAATCCATAACTAAAGTAAAAACTCTTTTTACAGGATTAAAAGGCCCTAAATGATGATTTCTCTACATAACAATATATACACATTTAACCCAGGAAATTGAAAAGTTAAAGGCTTTAGATAACCTTAGTGAGATGATATATGATGATGAGAAATAAGTGTTAAACCCTTGTTTAGACTCAAAACTAAAGCTTGCAATAATAGAAACCCTAGATTTCCAACTAAAACCCTAGCTTTCCTTATCTTGATAACTACTTGCAAATGGTTAGCCAATGCTTGGAAACATCTTAGAATATCTTAGGAATGATGTATGTAGGTGTGTATAGGTTGTAAAATAATTTGTATGAATTGCTTAAAGGGGGTGTATGTTTGTCGTGGGCATATAGAGAGAAAGAGGGATAGTTTTTGCCCTTTGATAAGTGTTAAGTGTTGTGTGAGTTTCTTTTACAAGTATACTAGTGTTATATGTGAGCTAGGAGGGTCAAAAGATGCTATAGTGGTCAAGAAAACATATGGAGGGTCTTAAGGAAGACTATGGACTTGTCTTTGGTCAAAGGAACATAAGATGGCTATGTTTAATAACTAGTTGATGTACAAGACCAAGTGGTGAAGAAAATGTGTGCCTAATGTCTATTATTATTGTTGTAGACGTGAGCTAGGGGGGGAGAAGGTCTTCTAGAAGCCTTTTGCACTTAACTTAATATTTTGTATCATATATTAAAGTTACAACTTGTAGCTTTTATATAAAAGGTGTTTACTTGCAAGGATTTTGTGTCTTGGTTTATTTCCTAATGTACAAAGTGTAAAGTAATATTAACTTGGATAAATTTAATAAAACTTTGAGTGTTGGGTACAATCGTGGGTATTTGTTGAAGCGTAGATTAATTAATGTGGTTCCGGGTATGTCTAAACGTACTTTATCGCGAAACGTAATAAATTTACGTAACCAATAAAAATAATTAAACAATGACCATAATTATTCTCAAAATAATTATGTAATACTTGATTGATGTAAACGTTTAATTGTTTGGTGCCCGTTTACATTGAACGCAAATTTTTAGCTTACGCGATTTTACTTAATACATGAAATTACAAGCAAACGCGTACGACACTAAAAATAAATAGTAGATTTATCGATGTCGACAATGACTAAAAAATACGGGGTGTTATAATTTTATTAGGGATTGCAATGAAAAGAAGTTGACTCAAATGGTCAAAATCCATACTGACAAGAATGTTGCAGATTTACTTATAAAAGCTTTTGATGTAAGTAGGTTTCAATATTTGATTGCTAGTATTGGAATGCTAAATCCTTAAAATCTTTTATCTCTTTATGTTTTGTAGAGTTTTGTATGAATTAGTATTGTTATTCATGTCATTAAAAGTTTCTGTTGTTAAGTATAATTAGTACTGCTAGTTATACTTAATATGCTGAGTTAATACTGTTAGTTATACTTAATACGGTTATGTATAATTAATACTGTGATTATTGTGAAAATTGCTATGGTTTGTATTTTCTTGGTTTTTGGACTAACATTTTGCAGAAAAAGCAAAGAAAAGTGTTAGATTGATGATGGAAAAGCTGGTTATTTATAAGAAAATAGACATGAGGGGGAGGGGAGAGTTTTGGTGAGAAAAAGAATTGATAGAATTAGTGAGAATAAAAACAGAAAGAGAGCTGTGTGAAAAAAAACAAACATAGTGATTTGGTGAGTAAAAGAATTGAGAGAAGTGGTGAGTTAAAAATATAACAACTTAGAATTTTCATCAACCTATTTTACTATTATCACAATTGTACGGGGAAATTTTTCGCTTTATTACATTACTTGTATTGTCAATATCTCAGTATGTCATGTAACTTGCATAACTAAAGTAGACGAGCTCACGCAACCTATCTATGGCAATCCTGTCTTCATATATGTCAAGCAAACATCATAACATGTCAAGTCAATATCATCATATTCTTTTTACAAGGTACATTATTCCTATAATGTACTATTCGCAACGTTATATCAAAACGGGCTTTAAACCATTATCGGGTATCTCTAAACCCTAATTTTGTGGAAGATTAACATCTAAAGTGAATGCACAAGCTACTAAATCATATGTACAAGCAATATAACATCTCATTTGAAATATAAAATCACTTCAAGTCAAAGTACAAGTCTCTAAAAGCTCAATGTACAAGTCATTAAGCATGATCTATAAAATAGCTGTTTTACCTCCATTTTCATTCTAATTTCTTTACCATCACTTATGTGAAAGTTACTACACTCAATATACAATATTTACACCCTAATTATTCTATTCATAAACTTTCATACATCGTTTTACACTCAAAACCCTAATTCAAAACCCTAAACCCTAAAACCGAGCTAGTTTCTAAACCATGACTCGTTTCTTCGTTTTTATCCATTGTAAACCTAAACCAATACTTAAATAAGTTATAATAACATAAATTACAATATTATCAATCATAATCTATTATCATTTCATCATTCTACATCAATTACACAAATAACGAATCCAGAAAACCCTAATTATGCCCTAATTGTGATTTTAACCCGTTTACTCATTCTCTTCAAGTAAGCAACCAAGAGTCATTGTAAAACCATAAAATGAGTTTACAAACCATTATCCATTATTATCCATCATTACTTTGACAATATACAAGATTTACAAAGCTAGAAAACCCTAAAAGCCTTATATGAACCCTAATTCCAAGCTACAGCTTATTCTTTCAATTTCAACCCATTTTAACTAAAACCAATGATCAAACTTCATTGATAATACTTTATTTAAGCTCTAGGATCTTTATTCCATCATTCCTAATCAAGAGTATGCAAAATAGAAACCAAGAAAGTCAAGAAAACCCTAAACGTGCCCTAATCAAGCCCGTGACCCCATTTCTTTGTTTTAAACCCGTTTTAACCCAAACCAATTCCTAATCTTTGCTAATTACTTTACTATAGACCTTAACAACCTCTTTCTTCTACCTAATATTATATATCAGCGATGTACCTTGGAAAAACCCTTGAACACCACGTCAAGCCCAAAACTGACCTGAACCACTTCCATATTCATTTTGACCCATTTAAAATGCTACCATGTGCAAATGACCACCCAAGAACCCTTCTATATTCATAGTAGCAGCTTACTAAGTAGCATTGACTCCTCCATGGTAAAGAATGAAGGCACCATGTGCATGTTTTTGCCTACTTCAGCCGTCGCTTCCATCTAGGCCATCCACACATTCAATCTAGTTTCTAGCCTTAAAAAATCACCATATAGCCTCTCCTAGTCACCCTCTAGCTGCTCCACACATCCAAGAATAGAACCAAAGCTTCCTTAGTCATCTATGCTTCATTTGAGTATAAATAGAGCTCTCTAGTCTTCATTCAAACTCGCACCACCCATCTCCTCTCTCAAACCCATAAGGCAGCAATACTTTGCTCCCATATGATCCTAGGATCATTAAAGAAGTTCAAGAAGCAAATCTCTAAATATTTGAAGCCCCGGGAACAAGATACAAGGCGTACAAGTGGAAATACTACCCGAAACGACCCATTTCCACCATTTTTGATCATTGAAGCTCAAACCCAGGTTTTGAATGTTCTACTTCTGCTACTACACCCTTATAATGTTCATATGATCCTAAATATACTCTTGTTAAAGTTTCATAACTCAATTCATGCTCATTTTCCATTTTGATCCAAAACGTTACACACCGTCACCCTAATTTCGCGTTTTTCTTAAAACTAAATGTTATAATGGTTAAATATTGTTATAATCTATCCTAGCATGCTTAACTAATGTTAAAATAACTACTTTATTGATTAATGAAGGAATTTGAACTTAAAACCCACGCGTTTACGTTTTGAAACCCTAATATGACCCGTTTTGCTTCCTAGCTTAACGAATCGTTATTTTAAACTTGCGTTACGTTAAAACTTCATATTTTAGTTTATTATAACTTATAAATGTCTAATGAAATGTTAAAATAAGCTTGCATGGCAATTTGGACATGTTTTGTAATTATAATCCATGCAAGGGGTATATATCGTAACTTTCTGAAACTTATAACTAAAGGGGCTGAATATGTCATTTTATCAAAGTTATAACTATAGGGGTCTATTATGTCACTTTTCAAAGTCCAAGGTTTACTTGGTATATCTTTCAAAGTTGAAGGACCAAAGTCGTAAAAGTGCAAACTCCAAGGACCTATTTGCAATTTTCCAAACCCCAGGGTCTAAAATGTAACATTTTGAAAAAGTATAAAATAATGCTCAAAACATTATCCAACATAACTTTAATTAACGCTTCTCGTGCTTAACTTTTCCAGATATTGATTAAAACGCTTAAAACCGATTATATCATATCACAATACTAGGGAGCTTCATATTAAGGAGTTTCATCTTGGTATTACGTTCTGACTGAGTTGTTGGGTTTACGATTTAAAGTGCCCTATCTCCTCAAACGTTTACTGAATGACTTCTGAATTATGATGGCCCGAACAGTGATACAATAATTCCAAACTCCTCAATTAAACTCATAACTCTTAAAACTAAAGTTCTAGAGTACAATCTTCCTAAGACTCAACATATTTACTCAGGTTGCGTGACGTGGCTATCTATTATCATTTCATTATACCAACATTCCCTGGTTAAGATTGTGATAAGGTCGTCAGCTTTCATTTCAGAATATTTATTACATCTACCTACCAGGTGAGATTCATAACCTCGCCTTTACTTATTTTACATGTTTTATAAACCCGCGAGGGGGATACATTGTTGATACAAAAGTTGGACGATCCTTGATTAGATCCGAATTAGGTGTAATACGGATCTTCTAGGCTCCGGTTCCTGTATCAATTGAGTCTTGAAGTATGAGACCTGCGCACTAAGAAAACAAAGCACCGTTAGGCTTACCGTGGGATTGTCTCCCACGATTATCCTTCGGCGTGAGAGTAAGTAATCGGTTTATGGTTTAGTAAAAGGTTAGGGTTATGAGAGCATACCTTAGATGAGAGCCTAGGTGCTCTTTATATACTCACCAAACACCTCTGTAATGGGTCTATGTCCATTAATTAGGTTAATAACCTGTGAGGACCCTCGACCGTTTTAGTAACTAGTGGGCCCACCTCATGAGTATGACTCGTCCATAACTGGGTGATTATAGGATACCCTGCTAGCATGAATGTGTGCGTAGTTTGGGACCTCATGGGCCTAAATGCGTCGTGATAAGCCCATAATCATGGGCTCCTTCCTGATGGGGAAGTACCTAATTAGGGCCTTGGAAACCCGTATTGATGTTCAGCTGTGATGGCCCATTTACCATGGGGCCTGGGTTATGAGTTGTTTTTTTTGACTATTTGAGGGTTGGGTTCATGACACGGAGTTGGACTTACGTCATCATTGTCCCCCCAGTCTATCCTGGCGAGTAGGATAAATCGCGACCAAGCGGCATGCTAGACTGCAAATAGTTGGCGGCAATATTCCTAGATTGCGTATCGAGGAACAGAAGAAGAAAACGGGAATTATCCCGCCCAGAACAATGAATGTGTGGATCAACTTGAGTCGCAAAAAGTGCACTTGTAATTTGTGAATAAGGTAGCTAGACATAGCTTTTATGTAGGTACCCTACCACTCAACGATTAGGACACGTGGGGGACTCGTGTTTCCTCATCCGGCGTCCGTTCCTCGCTGTTAGACGCAACTAACTTGCCACTATATAAGGGTTCGCCTCGCCATTTTCACTGTTAATGTGCACAGTAAAAAAAATCTCATCCACCCCATTGATGAAAGTCTTCCCATTAATCACAAAGGATCAGACACAGGTAATAGCGCTACCTGGCCGTCATCCAAATCCCTTGCTTAACAAATCATGGTGATGCAACTTATGATTTTACTTCAGAATTAACTGCTGATGAAGGAACTTTGTGAGTTTCACATTCTGCAGTTATTAATCCCGTTGCATTGCACCCGGTAAGTTCGCCTTGGTGCTGCGAGGTGCGAGTATAGCGGATTCCACGGGGAGGGAAGGTTGGGGTATACACAGGTTCTTTGAATTTGCCACTAACGTCGTACCCCTTATCGTTTGTTAAGTGGACACGATCCTGGAATCATTCTGTCTTCATATTTCCCAATTGCATGCATAGGCGTCAGGCGAAAAAATAAGCGGCAAGTTTTGAGGTTTAATTGTCGCCTATTGGCGATTACATCCACATGGTCCATTTGTTCCGCGTCCTTCTATCCACCTCTTGGTCAACGGATGGGTATGTTTTCCTAAGCGGTCGGGCGTTTGCAGTGCCTTCTTATACGACGAAAAAAAATTAGATGCGTAAGATGTTGGAGGGAGATATTCTTCTGGTGATGATGCGTTGGTTCCACTGGGACTTCGCATTCTATAGACCTCCAGGGGTTGTTGCCGAGGGCTATGATGGTGTCCACCCCCGGGTCGATATAGTATGGAGGATGCGGAAATAATGTATAAGATGAGGAGGCTGCGTTTCGTGTGAGAGACGTCGCTATCGAGCATACTCGGAGGCACTTTCTTATGACACTATGGGTATTATGATGTATAATTATTTCCAAAGCCTCCGAGGAGAAGTGCCGACGTTTATCTAAGCGATGACGGCCGCGGGTGGTGACTTGTTCCTTCCTTTTCCCTCATTTAGTAGTGTTGATGGAGCGCACTTATCTTAATTTAAGCTTATGCTCTTTCTTATTTAAGCGTATGTAACCATTTGTTGTTTGTTTTCGTTTTGTGTTGCGCAGAAATGGATTTGTTTAGCGTGGTCCATTTGAGTAAGCCCAAGCTGGTGACCGAGGGGGTGCGCCCATTAAGAGATGGTGAGGAGCCGCTGCTGGAAAGTACTGCAGGGCGCACGATGGAACTTGTGCTGGAGCAACCAGAGGTTGAGAGTACTGATGTATTGGCACCCATACCACTGCGCAGTGTACCAGGTGCAACTGCGGAGCCCCCCAGGCCAGACGCAACAAGCGTTGGTTCTTCAGAGGATGCTGATGTCGCAGGGGCTGAAAGCGAGGCCGAAGAAGTGGACTCCGGGTTGAAACGAAAAAGGGGCACCAGTGATGACGGCGCGGGCACGTCAAAGAGGGTGCGTTATGTCAGTCTAGGCGGTAGTACATCGACTGAGGAGGAAACCGAGACTCCTCCCCTCAAGTAAGTAACGTATCCTCTATGTCTTTTCGTTAGAAGTGTTTATTGTACGCAATCATACTAAAGTAATGTGGAATCCTCATTAGTGGTTGGTTGTTTGCTATTTGTGCGCAGTGTCGAGGCTACTAGCGATTCTTCTGCGCCGGTGACGCATGCTGGACAGTCCCCTCCCCAGACTAGTCCCTTGACTGCTGATGATATATCAAGGAGGGATCGGGAGACAGGTCCCAAGGCATTTGAGGGCATGCCAGTAGATCAGCTTATGGGGGAGTTTGATATGGTCACTGCGCAGCAAGCCGCGCTGGTGGCGCAGCTGAGAGCAAGGTTTGCTAGTGAACGCAGCCAGAGTGTACAGAAGGATGAAGAGATCCTGCTGCTGAAGACACAGTTGGCAGATGCGCAGGCTGAGGCAGAGTCGTCGAGGTCTCATGCACAAAAGCTTGCCGAGGAAAAAATGGCGCTGCTTGTCAAGGTAGAGCAAGAGCGTGCGAATTCTGCGGATTACAAGGCAAGTTGTCATTTTGCTAGGCTGGATGAGTTTCGCCAGAGAGTGGAGGGGCTGTTGGAGAAGCAGGAGGAGAAGTTACGCAAACTCAGCATTGAGTATGATGAGGAGCTTTACCCTCATATGTTGTCCGCTATTGCTGAGCGCAGGTGGCTCATAAGCCATGATCTGCGCCTTGCTGCCATCAGCACTTTGGAATCGCAGGAGGTCAAGCAGTCCTTTGGGGATGTTGTGAAGTGTGCATTGGCACGGGGTAAGGCGGAAGCGGTGGAGGAACTGCATGAAAAGAAGTTGCTGACAGTGCCTGCCGCACAGGTACCTGGATATAATGGTAATGCATATGAGGAGCTTGTTGCTGCGATGGAGACGATGAAATTGTTAGAGCTGCCTCATATTGCACAGCTGGAGCGTGACCAGGATTACCCCATAGGTGTGATAATGGCGGGGTTAACCTTGGCTAGGCATGCCACCGAGGGCGCTGAGGCCCAGCCTGATTACTTTCTCAAGCCGGACGTGGCGCAACTGCAGGTTCCTATCTTTGCCCGTCCGCGTGACATCCTTAATCCTTTTGCCCTTGAGAAGGAGATTCCGTTGAAGGAGTCTCTAGAGGCCCACGCCATAAGGCTTGCTAAGAAGAAGGGGGTGAATGGTAAGGCAATATTATGCGGTGTTGGTGCAGCGCACATCCCCGGTTCTGATGGAGTACCAGTTAGCGTGGCGACTGTGTTACCTAAAGATAGTGAACTTCTGGGGAAGCTTGAGGAGGCTGGAGATGCTGCGTACCAAGTTGGCAGGTCAGAGCAAAGTCGTTGTCACAGCATCTAGGCTTTCTTCCTTGTGCAAACTTATCGTTTTTGTGTATGTTGGCAAATTTTGTTTAATCAAACTCATGGTTCTTTTGTAAAAGTTATCCTTTGGGACCCATAGTATGGGTTGTGTGTTTGTTGTGGCTTGTGCGATTGTACGCACACAATATAAGTTATAAAAGTTGACAATATGTTTGTGCACAATTAGTTGCCTTTGCATGAAAGACTTGTTTGTGATGTGCTATATGTCAAATTGTCGTGAACATAGTCATTACAAAGTTCATGACTGCAAAATATGCTAAGTGTACATGTATGGGTTGACATTACAATTACATGCGGCGTACCGCTAATACCATATCAAGAAGTCAAAAGTTTTGACTCCTAATTTGTTAAACGTGCACCGTGTGCGCTGCTGCGCATCCATCGTGGAATGCGCATTTAAACTTACTCCAACGTCTTGAGAGAAAGGTGTTTAACAAGGATTCATGATCCAATGTTGATGGGTTTGCAACCCTCTTACTCAACGAGTCATTTAGTAGGTTTACTCATCCTTTTCCCATCGTGGGGTTATTAGGTGCATGCACGCCGCGTAGGCACAGAATAATGTAACAACAATATTGATACATAAATAGATACTCACAATAAGCATGTAAAGTGAATTGTGTCGCGGAGTTAGCTAGAAACCGCGACATTTAATTAATACTTGCAAAAATAAAAAACATTTGTCTTAAAAAAAACATAAGTACGCATATACCCAGTGAGCACTTCCCTAAAGATAGCATTTCTTGAGATTGCAGATATTCCACGTGCGGGGCAACTCACGCCCATCCATGTCACGCAGCTTGTATGCTCCTTTTCCAAGTGCTTCCGTAACCTCGTAGGGTCCTTCCCACTTTGGTCCCAGCTTTCCTGTGTCTTCCGCGTGGCTTGCGTCGTTAGCACGATACACGAAGTCTCCTGGTCTAAATGAGACTCCTCGAACTTTAGCGTCATAGTATCCCTTCATTTTTAACTTTGCTTTTTCCTCACGTATGGCTGCTTGTTCGCGCCTTTCCTCCAATATGTCCAAGTCTATACGTCGCTCGTCGTCATTGGTTGCGATATTGACCTCCGCGGTACGAATAGTTGGCATTCCGATTTCGGCTGGTATAACGGCTTCCGTCCCATAGACAAGAGAGAAGGGAGTGTCCCCTGTGCTAACTTTATGGCGTTGTGCGTTGTGCCCAAAATGACATGTCGACAAATTCCTCTAACCACATGACCTTTATGTCTATCCAGACGCGCTTTGATTCCTTCGCCTAGACTTCGATTTGCGCGCTCAACTAAACCATTGGTCTGTGGGTGTTTAACCGACGCAAAACGCTGTGTAATGCTTAATCTCGCGCACCAGTCTTTGAACGGGTTATCACAGAATTGTTTCCCATTGTCCGAAACTATTTCTCCAGGTAATCCAAAACGGCACACAATGTTATCCCAAACAAATCGTTTTACCTGATTCCCTGTGATTGTGGCGACCGCTTTCGCCTTAATCCATTAGTAAAGTGTCTATGGCCCGTTAAGAATTTCAATCCTCCCGCCGCCAACAGGGAAGGGGACCAGCAGATGATCGATACCCCACTTGTGGAAAGGCCATGTAGGTGAATGGGTGTTAGTCCTGTTGTGGTAGGCGCGGGAGTGGTCTTTGTACTTGGCACATTCATTTCTTTTCTTATCAGTTCGCGTGCGTCGCGGTGCATGGTGGGCCAGTAGTACCAGACCGTAATGCTCTTGCTATCTACAGATTCGTGGTCCTGAGTGCTTACTGCAAGAACCCGCATGAATCTGGGTGTGAGGCACAAGTCTGCTGATAGGTCCGACGCATTCGAAGCATGGTTGTGAGGAACGAAACGTCGATAGTGGATACCTTTTCGAAGTTCGAATCTAGCGCCGTGCGGCGCGTACTCGTCGGGCATCCTTTGATCATTGACCCCCCCCCGGAGCGTGCCCTTGTTTATTGAATTCTATGATCGGAGTCATCCAAGTAGGATCCGGCTCTTCTATCACCGTTGATTTCTCCATCTCGAGATGGATTTGTTCTTTCTTACGATTTCGAACCAACACTGCTTTTGATAGGTGCTGTCGATGTTGTGGATGAGGTATTCTGACTTTATGGCATCACTTTTTTGGTGTCACCTCTAGGAACTGGCACTAATTGTGAATATATCAAAGCCGGGTTTTGCGACTTGGTCTTGTTCGAGGTATTGATCAGTGGGTCTTTTTAGCAACATATTCACACAACACGTGGTCTGGCTAACACCATACGTGAGTCACATTTGCTTCTAGGTTACGTACACCCATTAGAGCTGCAATGCATGTACCCTCAATTATGTGGCTTCGTACGCCGCCTCGTGTTTCGTGGACTGTGAATTCAAAGCGCTAATTAGTTGAGTAGGTGTTTTCCTTCCTCACGGGTTAGTGAGGATGGGCCTGCGCCGACCGTCCACGCATAACGATCCATCGTGAATAAGATCCTTGGTTTCTTGGTGTTGTACTTCGCTTTGGGGGAGAGTACCGCATCGGTTTTGTTTCTCGATGAGAAAATCCGGCCTAGTATCTGTCCTTCACTGCGGTGCGTGGTCTATATGTGATGTATGTCCCCTAGAACACGCTCCACTTTTGCAATCGCCCCGAGCATCAGGTTTAGGAGATAAACTGTTGATGGGTTGAATCTGTGATTACCACTATTGGGTGCGCCTGGAAATATATGCGCAGTCTTTTGGCGGCAAATACTAACGCCAGGATCAGCTTCTCCATTGCGCTATAGTTGATCTCCGTTTCCTTGAGTGCTTTACTTACGAAGTATACCGGTGTTTGTACGGAGTCCCTATCTGTCAGTAGCACGGTGCTAATTGCCCCATGCGTCGCGGATAAATACTATAATCAAATCATCCCTGGTCGGGTGCGACTAGCGTGGGACAGTTCTTTTTGTTTTCTTTTTACTTGCTATATGTGATTGAGCTGCGTGAAAGCTTCTTCTGCTGCTGTAGTCCAACGGAAGTCTCCCTTCTTCGTACACTTCTTGAGTGTTTTGAACAAGGGGAGTGACTTGTCTGCTGACTTGGATAGGAACCTGTTCAAACCGGCTAACTTCCCGTTTAACGACTGGACTTCCTTCATCGTGCGCGGTGAAGGAAGTTGGATGACAGCTTTTGTTTTTTCTGGACACGGCTTGATGCCGTCAGGTTCAATCAAGTAACCGAGGAACATGCCTTCCGTAGCCCCGAAGGTGCATTTTTTAGGATTTAGCTTCATATTGATTTTTCGCAGTGCCCTGAAAGTTTCGACAATGTCGCGCACTAACTCGTCTTCGGTGTGGCTCTTTATAACAAGGTCATCGACATAGACTTCCAGGTTGCGGCCCACTTGCCCCTCGAACGCGTTATCCACCAGTCGCTGGTAGGTGGCACCCGCATTTTTTAGGCCAAAAGGCATCTTTGTATAGCAATAGACACCTTGACTTGTGTGAAAGGCTGTCTTTTCCTCGTCATCCTTGGCCATTTGGATTTGGTGATACCCCTTGTATGCATCCAAGAAGCACTTAAAGGGGTATCCGCATAAGGACTCCACTTTCCAGTCTATCTCCGGTAGTGGATAGCAGTCTTGTGGACATGCTTTGTTAAGGTCAGTGAAGTCCACGCACATCCGCCAGCTACCATCGCTCTTTTTGACCATAACTGGGTTGGAGAGCCAGTCATGGTAATAGACTTCTCGCATGATACCTGCCTCCACGAGTTTATGTACCTCCTCCAGAATGGCCTTAGCGCGCTCTGGAGCTTGCCCGCGTTTTTTCTGCCTAACTGGGGAGTATCCTTGTCGGATTTTCAACTTGTGTTCTGTGATCGATCGTGGCACACCAGTCATGTGTTTTGGTTCCCATGCAAAGATATCGAGGTTTCTTTGCAAGAGTGCGCACACAGCCGCCCTACCCGTATCAGACAGCGACCCCCCGATCGATACTTCTTGCTCCGGGTAATCGGGATGAATCGCGACCTTCAAGTTTGTCACTTTGGTTGCGTGCTGTCTCTGAGTCTGCGTCACGTCACATGTGACTGTGTTGCATTCGTTAGGCGGTGCGGCGGTATTGTAGATGGTGACAATTCCGCCGTCGACGGGGAATTTTAGCATCCCGTGGGCCGTGGATGGGACCGCGCGTAACGCTGAGATCCCTGGTCTTCCAATAATGCCATTGTATGGCGATGGTGATCTGATCACCATAAAATTCATCCAGGCTGTTGTGGAGTGCTCCTTATTGCCAACCATAACCGGTAATCGTAGTTGCCCCATGGGCCATATCTTTTCTCCCGTGAAGCCAGTCAACGACGTCGTGGCCGGGTTTAACTGACTTTTTACTTCAGGGCGCAGTCTTTGGAAGCAATGTTCGTACAATATGTCTGCAGATGCTCCTCCATCAATGTACATGCGGTGGATGTCGTGACCCGCTGCATTTATCTCGATGGTAAGTGGCTCCACCACTGCGTTGTCCGCAGTTAAAGTGGGAAAAGAGATGCCACTGCCATACGAAAATTTTTGACTGACTTTTTGCTTAGTTTTTCGCTGCCATGACTGCACCATATAGATGGTGTCAGCCTTGTCTCTAGGTGCGTCTTTCTTGCCTCCGCTCCTTTGTTTATCTTTCCCTTCCTTGATGTTCTTCACCAGGTGATCCAATCTGCCTTCCTTGACCAATTTGTCAATTAGCTGGCGCAGTTGGACACACTCATTGGTAGTATGGCTGACTCGCCAAAACTTACTCCTTAAAATCTATCTATATATAATATAAATACAACAAAGGATCAGAATCCGCGAGATCAAGAAAACCGGAAGCAGTATAGAGTGTTCCCGGGTCGTTATGTCCCAACGAGGCTAGAGATGGAAAATCGCAAGACGATTGATGAATTGTGTTTGAATGTCACAAGGAATGATTTTGCACTAAAATGATAAAAATAAACAAAGCACATAAAAATAGACAGAGAAAAAGCTGAACAAAATCAAAGCTAGAAAATGGCAAAACACTAAAACTTCTACACTAAGCACGAATAGTTCAAAATAACTTAGACAAATCAATAAGCTAAACTAATCTATTATAAGCAAATACAAAAAGCAATTAAGCTAAATAAAATAAGATAATCAACAGGTACTAACAGCAGTAATACCAGTATTAAATCCAGTATTAACTTGGAGTTTAGTACTGTAGTTTATATGTTATTACTGGGTGGTTAAGTTAGTACTG
This sequence comes from Tanacetum coccineum, assembly GCA_026074375.1. Classification (NCBI taxonomy): domain Eukaryota; kingdom Viridiplantae; phylum Streptophyta; class Magnoliopsida; order Asterales; family Asteraceae; genus Tanacetum; species Tanacetum coccineum. Next base: position 70,371 of record BQNB010011505.1, read on the forward strand.
CTAGCTTAAACAAAACACTATGAAACAAGAAATAAGCAAATAAGCTAAAACAGATAATTAACTACCCCTAATAAGCATTTAGGCATAAGATTAAGCAACCAGAATAGATTATAATGATAAATAAGCTAGAAAACTAAAACTGATGAACACTTGAAAATACTTTGAAAAGGGAAAATAAGCTTAAATGAGCTTACCCCTAAAGAAAGTAAAGGAAAATGGTTATTTTATACTCGAAAAAAGCCTAAGGTAATCTTTAATAAGCAGAGATAATAAGCTGATAGCTAAGTGGAACTACCAGTATTAACTAAAATAACTACCAGTACTAACTTTAAGTTAGTACTGCTAGTGTTGAGTTAGTACTGTTCCTAAAATGAACTAGCAGTACTAACTTTAAGTTAGTACTGTTAGTTGAAAATAGCCTTTAAAAATCATTTTTCTTTCAAACTAATTAAAAACAGATTATCAAATAACAAAGTAAAATACTTATAAGCAAATATTAATCAATAATAAGCACTTAAATAAGCATGAATTGGTCTAGCAGTATTAACTTAAAACTAACAGTGTTAACAAATGAACTAACAGTTCTGCAATAAATAAATAAAGTAAGAAAAAGAGAGACTGGGACCGCCGCCCCCCTACAACACCCTTGCTCAAAACAGGGCTAAATCAACAATCTACAAGCTCTAACTTGTAGAAAACAAGTTAGTAAGAGTCCATAAGCCCATCCAGAACTGGCTTATCATCCATACAATAAGCTGTGGTATATTTGAGAGTGATTGGTATGATTTTCTCTTTACTACTTAACTTTTTAGATTTACTTGATTAAGGCAGCTTATAAACAAGCTGTATTGAGAACTCTTTGAACACAAAACAATATGATTAAGAAACTTAACACTGGTATTGATTTAAAAACTTCAAACTTGCATTAATTTTGAAAGTGTTACAAAGCAGTGAAATAAAAGCTGTAAATAACTGAAAATAAGCTAAGTTATTAAAACTAAAAACTAGATTAAACTAAGATGCCTCAAAGGCTTACAAAAAGCTCTATTTATAGCCGAAGTCTTGGACTTGCAGCTTGTGCTTCTTTGGAGAGCAAAAACGAAGTGTGCTTGTTGTGTGAGGTGAATCCAAAGCAAATCCCAGCCTTTGATTTCTTTTGAGCTTCTTTGGAGACAATCTCAGCCATTGAAGATACTTTGGGAAAGGTGAGGGATTGCCAACATGGCTTTTATACAACTGGGGGGGTAGTAGGGTGGATGAAATGATTTTGGCTAGGGAGAGAAGTGGTTTTGCAGGGGAGAAGGTATGGGGCGACATACCAGTTGTAACTGGGTTTTGGGGCGGGAAAGATGGCTTTAGGGTAAGTTGGCAGTTTGGTCCCCTCAAGTTGTATAACTTAAATGTAATCTCTACCCGGTTTGCAACTTTGATCCCTCCTTTCTTATAACTTTGTAATACACTTTAGACTTGGCAGTTTTAGCCCCTTGTCTTTTTAATCTTTTGTAATACAACTTTAGGCTTGGCAGTTTTAGCCCCTCAAGTTGTATTTTCTTCCACCTGGCTGACTTTTGACTTTGTCCTTTCCATTCCGTGCTTGGATTTGTTTGCTTTTGGCTTTCTTTTTGTTCCTTTTCTTGAATATCCGTTTCCTGCACAATACAAATGCAAACATACAAATACAATGTATTTTTGGTACGTTTTTCGTCATTTAAGTCCGTTTAGAATGGAAAATGGTATGTGTAATTAAGCACATACCAAAATCCCCCATACTAAGGTATTGCCGTGTCCTCACGCAATGTTATGAAGTAAACACTTACGAAAACTAAGAATCTCGAACCCCCTCGACTAATTACCTTGAAAAGTAGCAAAGTGTTCGTCAAGGGGAACAAAGGAATCAATAGCTTCGACAAGTCCCGTTTTCACCATTTTTTATATGTACACTAACTATCCCTAATATTTTTGAATTTTTCTTTTTCTTTTCTTGACTGCCTGTTCGACTTCCTTTATTTTATTAACACTGGGATCATAGAATGAGAAATGTCCAGGCATAATTGCGGAAGTCTGACGGATAAATTTATCGTCCCCGATTTTTCACTAGATCCAAACCAAGCAATTAAACAAGATCATTTGTCAATATAAGTCTAAATGTTAAGCACTCATACTTATGACTTGTGAACTTTTAACTCCCAACATGGATATATGATTTAAATGTGTGTACTCATTTCGACTCAACCATAGATCAACTTATTTTCATAGTCGTAATTCAAGATGAATCACGACTCAAAGCAACAATTTATTTGGACCTTGTAACTTGATTTTAAAGAACGAGATTTTAACTGTAGAACTTTTTGCAACATCTTTATCATTATAATCATAAGTTCTTAAAGCTAGGAATGCGTTGCTTAGTTTGAACACCTACCTAGGCCTCGCTCCCTAGTAGGATATCACAACCAACGACCGGTGTTCTTAGTTTGAAAACCCACCCCGTTGCTAGCGTAGTGGGAAATCACATCAACACCTTCTTCCTAAAATGGCTAAGGATAGGTGTCTTAGTTTGAACCCTCACCTAGACCTCGCTTCCTGGTGAGATATCACAACACACCAAATCCCTAGAAGCAAAAATGTCTTAGTTTGAACCCCCACTTCGTGGTCAGCGGAGTGGGATATCACGACACATCTTTTACTTGCTCCATATACTCAAATGTATGCTTTATTGGCATAATTTTAATATTCATGCATTTTTGCATTCATATTTCATTCATGCTTCTTTGGCATTTTAACTTTCAAATTACTAAGAACAGAAAAATCTCGCTTTAAAGAATCAAGTTACAAATTTGAAGCTTTTTCTAAAAACATCGATTGACTTAGCTGAATTGAAATGAGCACGTATGATTAGGCGGATTAAAAGCTAATGGGAGAAAAAGCCACAAGTTACTCATATAAGTTTTAGAAGAATCTTGCTCAGCACATAAACTTATATTTAACTCTATCACTTCTTGTTCTTCACCTCGTGAAAGCTTAGCTTACAATTAAGGAACTAGCTAGGGCTCAACACGCCCGATCGAGTCAAAAATTATTCTCATTCTACCCATTAGGAAAGTCAAAACTGTGACAAAACACTTATTTTATTTTTGAATTTTTTTTTTTTTTTCATTTTTTTTTTGGTATTTTTGCAAAAATTTGGTGGTAAAAACAGGATTACGTGACAACAACGGCTGCAGGCAAAAATCAAATCGAAGATCCCCCCCATACTAGAACTAAACATCGTCCTCGATGTTTTGAAAGGGGCACCTACGTAAATCTAAGGCCGTTTATGAAGTGTGCCAAAAGATAAAACGTTAGTCGATTAGATTTGGATACTGGATTCCCAAAATGAAGCTGAGGATGTGAAACTCTTGATAAAAATACAAGTACGAGAGTTCTTCACAATCCGGGCAATCCTGGACAATTAACAACACAAACACGAAACACGAAACACGGGTAATGGAAGAAGCAAACCTCCATATAACAAGAAAACACTTATTCATTTCTACATAATACTATGATAAGCATGGGGTGCCTCCCACGAAGCGCTTGTTTAAGGTCGCTATGCTTGACCCGTCACCTGAATTTATTGGACATTAGGGAAGGTCTGGAGATCTGGGACTACCAATTGTGGTACGTCCCCTCCAAAGTAATGCTTTAAACGATGACCATTCACTTTGAAATTTGGCCCGGAGTTTTGAGATAACTCTATGGTGCCGTACGGGAAAACTTGTGTGATAGTGAATGGTCCACTCCAACGGGTCTTAAGCTTGCCCGAGAAAATCTTCAATCTAGAGTTAAAGAGGAGGACTCGATCACCGACGTTGAAAACGCGATTTTTGATCTTGGAGTCATGGATTCTCTTTGTTTTCTCTTTATAAATTAAAGAATTCTCGTAAGCTTCATCACGGAGCTCATTAAGTTCATTCAGCTGAACTTTTCTATGGTCACCCGCGGTTTTGATATCAAAGTTGGTATGCTTAAGGGCCCAGTAAGCTTTGTGCTCGAGTTCACGATAACGAAAACGGAAGGATGGGACATTGCCTTCCCGCTACATAGCTTGTATGGAGTTACACCGATGAGGTGTTTTTATAAGATGTGCCGGAAGCCAAGTGCGTCATCTATTTATCCGACCAAGATGGCTACGATTTTCGCCTACGTCCTTTCAAGAATTCGTTTCAAACCACGATTGGAAACCTCAACTTGTCCACTTGTTTGTGGATGATACGCGGTGGAGAGACGATGAGTGACTCCGTATTTAAGCATGACCTTTGCAAATTGGTCATTGCAAAAATGGGTTCCGCGATCACTTATGATTGCACGAGGGGCACCAAATCTGGCGAAGAGAGATTTAAGAAATTTGCAAACAACTCGGGCTTCATTTATGGGGAGTGCTTTTGTTTTAACCCATTTTGATAAATAATCAACAGCCACGAGTATGTATTTGTTCCCTTTTGAAGACGGGAACGGTCCCATAAAATCAATGCCCCAGACGTCAAAGATTTCACAAACTTGGATGGAATTTTGTGGCATCTCATCCCGTTGTGAAATTTTTCCTTGACGCTGGCATGAGTTGCAGTTTTTAACCAACTCATGGGCATCTTTGTAGATTGTGGGCCAAAAGAATCCGGAATCGAAGACTTTTCTTGCTGTGTAGTTAGCACCGTGATGTCCACCGTGGACCATCGTTCCTCCCCCCCCCCCCCCCCCTCTGGCAAGCCTATGAGGATGTCATGGGTTCCTTGCCAATAACACAACGTCGAATAACTTAGTTCCGCACAGATTTCTAAACAGAAAGGGGTTCTTCCCAGAAATAATGTTTTCACGTCTTTGAAGATTTTTCTTTTCTGCTGGGCTTGGACATCCTTTGATCACGAAATTTCCCATGGTAGTTTTGCGGATGGTCCAGCAAAAAATGGCGGGGTTCTAGCATTCAAGAACAGCAATCGAACTAAGAGTTTCAGAGGAACTTATTCATTATCTCCTTTGATCGAGCTTATTCTTGTGAGGATTCTCATAATCGTGATAGTGATTAGTCGCTAGGTTTCAGCTCCTTTCGTGACAACTACAGCAAAGGCGAAACTCTTGAAGGAGCAGAACCATCGGAGCAATATCGCCTTAGAATCTTTCTTTACAACAGAGGATACATTGGAGGGCGGATATGATACGTATACACAGTGCATTTGTTCATGACAAAGGTAAGATCGGAATTTTTTGGAATGGTGACACCACGGCTAACCATTTCTTTCTCTGTCGTAGTGTAACGTTGTTTCGCCTCATCATTGTTTTTACTTGATAATGTATAGGACTAAAATGTTTCTCATGACGGTGCCAAGACTGCACCTAAGGCGAAATCGCTTGCATCGTACAAAGTTCTAATTGGTCATTCCAGTCTGGGAGCAATTAGGATTGGTGCCTCGAGTTAGATTCTTTTTTGAGAGTGTTAAATGCTTCAATACACTCTTTTGGAGAAAAAAATGGAGTCTCTTTTTCAAGCAAATGGGTCATGGGACGGGCTATTTTTGAGAAATTCTGGATGAATCTTCTATAAAACCCGGCATGCCCAAGAAAACTACGGACACCTTTTACAGTAGTCGGGTGAGGGAGCTTTGCGATAACGTCAATCTTAGCTCGATCGACCTCAATTCCTGACTTGGAGATTTTATGTCCGAGAACAATACCTTCCTTAACCATGAAATGGCTTTTCTCTAGTTTAGAGCTAAAAATTGGTGTCTTCACACGCTTAAGCATCTTTTCCATAATGGGTCAAGGCAAGTAGAAAAAGAACTTCCAAAAACCGAAAAGTCATCCATAAACACTTCCATCGTTTTGTCGATCAAGTCGTGGAGATTGCCATCTTACATCTCTGGGAATGGTGCCTGGTGCATTGCAGAGGCCAAAGGCATGCGGCGGTGGCAAAGGTTCCGTTATCGGTGTTGGGCCAAGAAATTGGTTTGTCTTTTTCGCGCTGATCATATGGGTCGATGGGTATTTGAAAAATAACCGACGAAACCACTCGAGAAACATTAGTAATTCGTTTCCCGCAAGCCTCTCGAGCTATTTGGTCCATGACTGGTAGTTAGTGGAATTGGTCTTTGCTGGTGGCTTCATTCAACTTTCGGTAGTCAATGCATACCGCCTTCCCGTAACTATCGAGTTGGGATACTCATTTTGCTCATTCTAAAATACGGTTAATAAAACCACCTTTCTTTGGTACACAGTGTACCGGGCTTACCCAGGGACTATCCGAGATAGGGTAAATTAATCCAGCGTTAAGAAGTTTTTCAACTTCTTTTTTTATGACATCGTGGATTTTTGGGTTCACCCGTCTCTGATGTTGGACCGCTGGTGTGTAATCCTCTTCCATTAGAATTTTGTGAGTGCAAAATTCCGGGTTAATACCCTTGATATCGGAGAGTTTCCAAGCGATGGCTCGCTTGTGGGATTGCAACACCTTTATGAGAGCGGCTTTTTCCAAGACACTCAAATCTTTAGCAATGATGACTGGTAACTTGTTGTCACCCTCCAAAAATGCATATTCGAGGTGGGGAGGTAAGTCCTTGAGCTCGACCTCGGGAGGTTCATCAAGCACAGTTTTGGCTTCACAAATCTTAAGTTCTTCAGGAAAATAATTTGCATGGTTGGGAAGTGGTGATAAGGGCTCACTATTTAGGATAGCTTCAAGAAGAAGAATGTCCTTCTCGAGATCACATTCGGCGTCATCAATTCCTGACTTATATGAAGTATCAGAAAGTTCAGCCTCGATTTCTTCAAGAATGAAATCACTACCCTCGTTATGAGTGAGGGTTGGAGAAAGTGTATCAACAGTGGTTCAAGTTAAGGAGGGAATTTCATTGTGCTGATACTTCCGAGAACTAAAAATCTTTGGGATTATCCTACAAGCTATATCAATAAAGTCGACCTTGTTAACTGATTCTATGGCATTGTAGGAGAATTTTTTCGTATCACCTACTTTGAAAGTCACGGATTGGTCATCATGTCTTAAGGTCATCTTTTCACCGTGTACATCAATCAAGGCTCTTGCCGTTCTTAAAAATGGTCTTCCTAAAATCAACGGGACTCTAGGGTCGGCATCATAGTCAACTACCACAAAATCGGCTGGAAAGTAGAAGGTTCCAACCTTCACAAAAACATCTTCGGCTATGCCGGTGGGAGTGGAGATTGATCGGTCGGCTAACTCGAGTACCATCCTAGTTTTGGTCAGTCCTTGGCGATTAAGCTTTTCAAAAACGGAGAGTGGCATTAGATTGATGCTTGCACCGAGATCGGCCAGGGCCAAGCATTCATCCAACTCTGGGAAATCACACGGTATCAGAAATCTACCCGGGTCTCCTAATTTTTCGGGAAATGTCTTTAGGATGACTGCCGAGCAATTTTCATTAACCGGTGTTTTGGTTAATTCCAAGATCTTGTCTTTGTTGTTCAAAAGCTTTCTGAACATCGGAGCAAACTTAGGCATGTGCAGGAGAGCATCTGCGAAGCTCAGCTCGAAGTGGAGATTCCGAAAAATTTCCATGAATTTCAAAGCTAAAAGGTCGTCCTTTTCGCGGATTTTCTCCTTGTTTACCCTAGATGGATATGGTAAAGTCGTTTTGGCTCTAGGCATGACAACTGGTTCATCAACTTGGACTATCGGAGGTTGGACGTCTTTGGTACTTCCGTTAGGAAGCACCGTGTCCTTTGTCACCTCGGTTTCAACTTCCACCACCGGAGGTGGAATTTGAGGTCCATCATATGAAACACCGCTTCTGGTGGTGATTGCTTTCAATTCACCCTTCGGGTTAGCAACGGTGTTGCTAGGAAGAGAACCCGAACTTGAAGTAGAAGCTTGGTTGGAATTTACGATTTTGGTGAGCAAGTCGGTTATGTTGGACATTTGGTTTTGCATATTTTGCATAACCGCATCATTAGCCTTGACATAGCTCTCAAAATCAGTTTTTGACACACCCGAAGCTTGATGAGCTGGAGCTTGGTAAGCTGGGTGTTGATTAACCGGGGGTTGATACATTGGGGCTTGTTGTTGAACCTGGGGTCGTTGGATTTGACCCTGGTTGTAGCCATTCCCACGGTTTTGGTTTTGGTTCCAACGATTCTGATTGTTGGCTTTGTTGGCTTGGTTATTGTGTTGCATAGGAGGAGAAACCGTGGTCGATTTGTTTGCCATCAGGTGGCGACGTAACCGGAATTCCTGTTAAAATTGGCTATACGGCTGCTATTGCGAGAACTTAATCTTATCTTGGATGTTAACTCGTAATTGTTGCTATCGGTAACTGGACAAATATGATAAGATGAGCACCCACCGCATGTAACACCAACTTTGCTCAACCGCTATTTAACGGGGAGCGGGAGCTGAACTGGAGATGTCTACTTGTCGAGAAGTAAGCTCTAACCATAAATCTTCAATTCAAGCAATATCGGAAGAGATACTCCCGGAGGTGGAAGCGCTTCGTACTCACTTAGCCACAATGGCTTTTGCTTACGGGAGTTACGAAGCTATTGGACTTGCTTTCGATGATGCTTGAGCAATCACGGGCCTTTTGTCCAAAAAGTTGCCACCGTCGGCGGAGTTCAAAGAGTCTTGATCTTTGACATTTAAGGCATGTAAAAATGTATCAAGTTGGTGAAGCTCGAGAATCCATGTATGTGGACATGCTCGAGAAGATCTTTGAAATCGATCCAAGCCTCACTAACGACTCATCAATTCTTTGTTTGAAATTTGTAAATTCATCTGAAATTTATCGTTAAGAAGGTGTGAAAAACTGATTGATAATTTACGCACAAGGGTCATCCCATGTCTGAAATCATCGATGGGTTCTTTCTCAAGCCATATCCGGTTGCCCCATCGAGAGAGAAAGGACAAAGCATCAACTTAATTGATGTGGTTCGGGACATTTTAGGATATCTCAAGTAGAGTGAAATTTATTGAAGTAACGGATGGGGCACTGTGGGTCTTCTTGTCATGTCCGAATAACTGCATTGTTCTGGACAAGAGTTAGCAACCCATGCTTGATCTCGAAAATTTGCTGCTTCAATTCACGAACAACAATTGAGTCCTCGTAACCCTCGATGGAGCCCTAGGAGAAATTCCGCCATCGTTCGAATTATCAGCCATCGTAGCTTTGGATGATCCAACAAGATTCGGAGGAACTTGTTGTTGTTGTGGATGATGTTGCGAAGACGACGAGCTTGTAGAACGAGTGCGCAATGGCACTAAAAAAGATAGAATATAAAAGAAAATTTACACAACTTATTGGTTTTTTCAGTTTATTCACAATCTATTTTAAACGGACAGAACCTAAAACTAGAGAACTTAAACCCAAATAGTCTACTTAACTTCACGTAGCTCTCAAAAACGATAAACGCACAGGTGAAGCGAGGAGAAGGACATAGCTGGCGAAGCTTATTTTCACCTTCGGTCGTAGTCGAGGAAAAACCCTCCTTATACCCACTTTATAGCTGTTTTAACTTTTCAAGGTGAGCCGTATATCGTAAGAGACACAAATGGTAAGTTTTAAATCTTTGATTCGAGTTGGGAACCAATAAGTTCACCGGAAGTTATTATGATAATACCTCAATTGAGAATATTATATTTTGGTATTTTTACCAATTTGTGAATTTTATTTCTTTTTTATGGACAATGTTTTTATATTTTTGGTTTTTTTTATATGATAATTATACTAATAAAAGAAATTGAAAAATATTTTTGTACTTTTTATGTTTTTATAGAAGAAAATATTCACAGATGTAAACACAAATTGTCAAATGTAACGAAATTCGTTTCACAGCCTCCCCGGCAGCGGCGCCAAAATTTGACTCGCCAAAACTTACTCCTTAAAATCTATCTATATATAATATAAATACAACAAAGGATCAGAATCCGCGAGATCAAGAAAACCGGAAGCAGTATAGAGTGTTCCCGGGTCGTTATGTCCCAACGAGGCTAGAGATGGAAAATCGAAAGACGATTGATGATTTGTGTTTGAATGTCACAAGGAATGATTGGGCACTAAAACTGATAAAAATAAGCAAAAGCACATAAAAATAGCAAAGAGAATAAGCTGGAACAAAAACAAAAGCTAGAAATGGTAAAAACACTTAAAACTTCTACACTAAGGCACGAATAAGCTCAAATACTTAAGACAAATCAAATGAGCTAAACTAACTCTAAATAAGCAAATACAAAAAGCAATTAAGCTAAATAAAATAAGATAAGCTCAACAGTACTAACAGCAGTACTACCAGTATTAACTACCAGTACTAACTTGAAGTTAGTACTGCTAGCTTAAACAAAACACAATGAAACAAGAAATAAGCAAATAAGCTAAAACAGATAATTACCTAACCTTAATAAGCACTTAGTAATTGGAATAAGCAACTAGAATAAACTAAAATGATAAATAAGTTACAAATCTAAAACTGATAAACTCTTAAAATACTTTGAAAAAGGAAAATAAGCTTAAATAAGCTTACCCTTAAAGAAAGTAAAGAAAAATGGTTTAATATACTCTAAAAAGCTAAGGAAATCTTTAATAAGCAGAGATAATAAGTTGATAAGCTAGTACTAACTGAAATAACTACCAGTACTAACTTGGAGTTAGTACTGCTAGTGTTGAGTTAGTACTGTTCCTAAAATCAACTAGCAGTTGACCCCTCAAGTTATATTTTTCTTTGCTTTTTCTTCTCGGAGTTGACTTGACTTTGATTAGGCTTCGTCTTCACACACTTTTCCATCTCGTGTCCGGTTTTGTCGCTTTTTGCTTGGTTGTTGGGAAATACAAGTCAAAAGGTCAAAGTACTGCTAAATGAAAGATCAAAGTACTGCTAAGTAGAAAGTCAAGGTA